>VDFB02353493.1:46617642-46629517 GCA_007258455.2 Sequoia sempervirens
TCACACACTAAATCCATCTATCTCTCTCCTCTATACCCTTATAACCCTCTACCATAAACCCTTGACCCTTAAACCCTCTACCATATACCCTAAACCCTAAACCTTTAACCCTTAAACCTTCTACCATCTATGATTAACCCTTAGGTCTATGTGTACACAAATCAGATATCTGTTTCAAATCAGATATCTAATTTGAAATGGATATCCGATTTCCAGACCATTACTTTAAAACAATCAGATATCTAATTTGAAATGGATATCCGATTTCCAGACCATTACTTTAAAACAACATTTTTTGTATATACATGCTTTTTACAAATCAAATATCCAATTTGAAATGGATATCTGATTTGTAAAAAGCATATATATACAAAAAAAATCATTGTTTTAAAGTAACAGTCTACAAATCACATATCTGTTTCAAATCGGATATCCGATGTGTAGACCGTTACTTTAAAACAACAACAAATATTTTATATATATTCTTTTTACAAATCGGATATCCAATTTGGATTAGATATCCGATTTGCATCGGATATCCGATATGGAAAACTAGGATTGGTGTTTGCTTTGGTGGTGTGTACTGACACCCGAGCCTAAAAAAAGTCAACATGATATTTTCACGTTTTTGGGTCGATGAAAGATGTGTTTTTTTCCTCATTGCCACTTTTTGGCCCACCATTATCTTGCACATACCCTAAAGCTAACATGCAACTCAATAGATATACTTCTCAAATATCAAGTGACAGTTTTAGTCATGATTTTACTCCATTTATATGTCAACCTAGGGACATATCCTATTAATGTGGCCTATTAGTACTATATGCACAAAAATAAGTTACTAGGGATTGAAAATATAGATTCATGCATAATATAAATAAATTCAAGATTTAGAAAACATGGAAATAAATTTTAGTTTTAAGAAAGAAATCTATTTTATATTTTCCTTAAAATTATTTAAGAATTATATAGTATATGATTTGGGTTTGATGTAGATGTTGTGGGCTAATAGAATTGGCCTATTTACTATATTAAAATTGATCGTAGCAAACAAATTTAACTATATTTACAAGAATCTAGGTTAATAGGATAAATGTTTAGTAACAATCCGCCTTATCTGGGCCCTTGCTTAGATTAACTTTACCCTTCTCTTTCTATCAAATATATTCCTATCTAAATTAGCACATAATAAGATTCATAATTATATTTCAATGAAAGAAAGTTCTCATATGATAGAAAAAAAATAGATTACGTCACAAAATCTATCACATGCATGGAGAAAATCTAATCTCCTAGGTATCTTAGGTTATGTAGTATATACATCTACCACTACTCTCATACATTTTCTTATTGCAAACAAATAGCATTGTAGTTGTCCAATATTTCCTATCACATAGGAGGAGGATTTCTTATTTTAGAAATAACAATTAAACTAGGAGATTGAGTTTGAATTAATCAAAGAGGAACACTTATGGTTGAACATTACAATTTTCTCCTTAAGGGTACTTCATTGAGAAATGTAAGGATGCACAACAAATTTGTATTAGTTCTTCCATAATCATACCCATCACATAATAGGATAGATAGTATACCACCTATTAAAGAATTATACATTAAAGTGTTGATGAGGTTCATCATTAGCTATAAGGAGAAGTTGAAATAGCTTTATAATTATAGGAAATTTATAGCTTTGATACAACCTTTTGTATGGGAATTCTAAGACCCTAGTTGTGGGTTTTCATCTTAATTTTATAGGGAAAATTTAGTTTCACAAAAATACCTTATTCTAAGATCATCACAATTAATATAACATGCTATTTTATTTTTAGAGTAAAAGGTTTAACATCCAATCATTCATTAAAACTTCTTATAATAAAATATAATTCTTTTATCAAAATATTAATTAAGTTTTTTTATTATGAAAGAATGTCTATGAAATTGTATTTTAAAATAGGAAACATATGTAATAAACAAAGGAAATTATAAGACCCATCACACCTCATAGCTGAGTATTTTTCTTGTGTTCTAGTAAATAATGTCTTTGATTGGAAACAAAGGTGATGAGTTTGAAGTCTAATATTTTAGTGGATCCATCATAGTGCTTCAAGTAAAAAAAAAAAGGATCATGTGTTCATTCCCATTTGGAAATGTCATCTTGTGTAAATAATGTTACTATTGCACCAATCTAGAATGGGAAGCCATAGAAGAGATGGTTAAAATGTGAGTGGGAGATAGGTAACACCATGTTTCTAAATCAATTTGATGTATTTATGTTTCCTATGAACATCTACATGATGATTATATGCTAATGAAATATAGAAAAGTGGGGGTTTGAGTGCTTTTGTATGGTTTAGGACATAGGGCACACCCACCGTCTTGTTTCATTTAAGGATAAGCTTAGATATTGCAATGCAAAGGAGAAAGAGACCTTGCAATAGGGTTGTCCTAGGGGTCGATTGTAACCAAATGAGGGGTTCACCACCAAGTTAAGACTTAGAAACTCAAATGAAATGAAAGATGTAATGCTAAAACCTGATATGATGTAATGCTTCACTAAATGACCTAGAAATGTATGTATTTAAAACAAAATAGAAAGCTACAAGATGGAAAGTATGCACCTAGGAATCTGAAGATGATTGATTGATGCTTTGAAATGCTAGAAATTTTAAAATTAATGTTGACTAGAACTTATACACCAAACTAGGTGAATCAATCCTAGATCCAGGTTTTTGTGCATGAGTAGGAATCTAGAAAACATGGGTATCCAAATCTATAAAAAAATTAATTTTGAACTAAATTGGGACTCATTAACCAAAAGTGGTGAATCAGTCCAATTAGGATTTTCTAAAGCTTTAAAGTATGAATCTAGTCTTAAAGGTCTGCTATGTTCTTCGTAATTGATTTCTGGATCTGAAACCTTGATTTACAACTTGTAGAAGTTATCCTTGAAGCATCTCCAATGCAAGGTAACAACTTTGACAACTTAAGGCACTTTGAAAATTTTATCCAAATTTTCTTGTCAATGTATCTTCAATCTAAACCTACAAATCACACACTAAAAAGAGGAAAATATGTTGTTTTGTTAGTGGATAGGGGTTTTCCTTGGTCAAACCCCATTTTGGCAATCAAACCTTGAAATGAAATGAAATAGGAATGGCAAATGATGAATGAACAAAATATGATGTTGTAACTAACCAAACCCTAGTAATGAAGTGCTACAAACATGTGCGAGATGGATCTAATGGATGTAGACCTTGAATCTTGCTTCAATATGATAGATCTTGAATAAAATGCTAGCTTGAATCATAAAACCTTACATCACAATTTTTATCTCAAAAGAAAACATAATGCATGAAGACTTTGACATGATGATTAATGCTTTAATAATTCTCTAAAATGATTGATAATCTAATCTTGAATGCTCTTGTGAACTCAAACTTGATATAAGGATGCCCATTCAACTTGCTCAGTGTAAAGTGATTGAGATGAAATTGTATTTATACTTAATTATGCAAGAATTCTCGAAATCACAACACTACAAGCCAACATTAGATCTAGGAGGATAAAACCTTGCCAAAAAAATTGAATTAACTTTGATTTTGGGCCACACAAGACTCATTCAACCAAGGTGGTGAATAAGTCCCATTATGCATAATTTATGGGACTATTTTTAAAAATGGTTAGAAAAGTGTGAAACCAGGTTTGGGACCCAAAAACCTAAGTGGGACTCATTCGCCCAAGGTGATGAATGAGTCCTAGATCACTACATCTAGGCCATACAACATAAAAACACCTGAATTATGATTGGATGTTGGTTTTTGTCAGGATTATCCTTTAAAATATGCATTAAATGAGGCTTATGGATGCAAAATAAGGACAATTAAAGCATAAATAATCCTAATTATTTATGAAAACCCTAGAAAAGTGTGAAAGTATGTTACAACACTTTAAATAAGGCATTGTAGTGTAGGAAAATGTATACCCTTGTATTTTCACACTTGTTTGGGCCCTCCTTGCTTTATTTATATTTATTTATGTCTTAATTGGTCCTATTTTACAGCCATAAGCATAATGAATTGCATCCTTTTTTGGCTAATTTAGAAAAAAATCAAAGGGGAAATGATAATTTAATGATTATGTCTGAGTGTGCCTAATTTTTAGGTTGAGACTAAGACACCACCTAGGGTGTCTTTATACCCCAAAGGTCTTGTGACCTTGATTTCAAGTGTGCCTTAAATGTGCCCCTTTTTGAAGTCTATGCTTTGAGTTTCATGTCTCAGGATTAAGACACAACCTAGGGCATCTTAGTCCCCCTTAAAGTATTTATGGGATTTAATTTCAAATTATGGTGAGATTTAGCCTCCTTTAATTAATTAATTCATATGTCAGCTTGGTGTGATGTAATTTCAATATATTAAGCATGGATAAGTATAAATACAAGGTTACTTCATTCATTTTAAAACAATTCTTTTGTGAGAGAATTCCATATAGCATAATTGAGTGCACAAGAGCATTCAAGAGTAGTTCTTCAAGAATTTGGAGGAATCATTAAGATTCAAGCACAATATCACAGAGATTCTTGGATCATGTGTGTTTTTGTGCTAACATTTGTGATGTAAGGTTTTGATTCAAGTAAGAAATTTAAGTTCATATCTATCAAGCAATTCTTTGATTCAAGATCCATGTACAAGCTAGCAATTTCACACAAGTTTGTAGATTTTACAAGGGTTTGGTGAGTTGTAACATTGCATGTTGTTCATTTGTCATTTCCCTCCATTTCATTTTATTTCAAGGTTTAATTACCAACAAGGGGTTTGACCAAAGCAAACCCCCATTCACTAACAATCAACAAGTTTTTCCCCTCTTATGTGTTTGCAATTGTAGGTTTAGGTTGAAGAATTGAAGATCATTTGAAGTGAAAAGTTGCAAAGTTGTAAAGTTGCATTGCAAACTTGTCATCTTCATAGAAACTCACCTGCAAGTCAAATCCATAAGTTTCAAAAACTGAGATTAGAGAAGAAGGAAGTGTAGACATCAGGCCTCAGGATCACATTCAGGGATTTTAGAAATTTAGAATGAGACTAACTCACCACCTAGGTAATCTTAGTCCTCCCAAGGTTATTTTTTAGAGATTCTTCTAGATCCAGATTTGGCATCCAAAGACTCCACATCTTCCTTGAAAAATAGCAGTGAGACTAATAAGATAGTGTGAGTAAAATTGCACCCTTGCAATTTCACCTATATATTTGCACCCACTTTAGTTTCCACTCCCTTAGCATCTTGAGTAGACTCATTTTAGCCCCTGCATCAACCTTTTTCCCTCTCAAGATGCTCCAGCACCGCTTTTCAATAGCTACCCTTGTGTGTCAATTTCCAATTAGACTTGGCGATTTTCCTATTTTTTGTCATTTTATAGTGTGACATGTCTAGACACTAGTGTGTCACATGGATTTCCTCATGCCATGCTAGCATCCTATGATCTTTCAACATTCAAATGACCATTTTTCTCCATAATTGCCACTTGTCGATGATTTTTTTGGTGGTAACGACTGGTAAAGCTCGAAAATGGTTGAAGAAGCTCCTTTTCTCTCTTTTTAAGTCATCCCTTCAACTCATTTGGCTCTCTAAGAATTTCTTCCACAACTAGCCCCATTCTGCCAAATTCTAGCTTCACTCCAGCTTTGGTATTAGCCTTCCACACTTAAACTTTTGCTTGTATAGCTTCATAATAGCTTGTTGTAGCAGCTCTAAGCTCTCTCAAGCTTCCATTACAATACTCTTTGCAACTTTATTTCCCATGCCTTATGCTTGTGAGAATCTTCGGATTTAATATCCCCTACTATTTGCATACATTCCTGGTGATACAGGTTCTCCTCCTTAAGCGGGGTTTGCTTTTATCACCTCTTTAGTGATATGGGTTCTCCTCCTCAAGAGAGGTTTGAGTTTTTCACATGCTTATTTGTGGTTCAGGTTCTACTCCTAAGCAAGTTTTTCTTTCACCACATGCTTTGTTCATTGCACTCTTTCTCTCTATCTTCTTGGTTATCCATGGAGGTGGGAACACCAAAACAAGGGTTTGAATGAGGCAAACCCCTATATAGCCCCAACACTTTCTCTAGATATCATGCTCATAGGTTTTGAAGACATTCATTTGGTGAAGGCTTCATCACTTGCACAATTGTAAGTATTTCTTTCCTTTCTTGTCCTTATCTTTTCTAGCTTTATTTCACTCTATTTCAATTCTATCACTTTCTTTGATTTCTTAGCAGTTTGAGTAGAAGTAGTCACTTAAGAATTTTCTGAGATAAACTCACTTTTTGGTTTGTACGAAATGCTAGTGTGCCTTTGAGATGACAATGTGTCGCTCTGTCATCTATTTTCTACACTGACGTCCTTTGGTTGAGAGCTTGTTAGTTTGTCCAATAGATCTTCATGACTTGCTCTTTCAGATCCTAAAACTTCCACGTTGTTCCATTGAGGTAGTATAGGGAATTTTTCCCTATGAGGCTCTCTGAATGAAGAGAACTCATGTGTATCAAATCCCCCTACATTACATTTTGGTGAACCCAATGTGAAGAATAGTGTTCTTCAAAAAAACTAGGAATTTATTTACTCCTACTTGGCAAGGTCATAACTTTTGACTTGGTACTCAAAATTTAGAACCGTTTGCACCATTGGAAAGGTCTCCTAGAGAACTAATTTATTC
Source organism: Sequoia sempervirens (assembly GCA_007258455.2). Taxonomy (NCBI): domain Eukaryota; kingdom Viridiplantae; phylum Streptophyta; class Pinopsida; order Cupressales; family Cupressaceae; genus Sequoia; species Sequoia sempervirens. Next base: position 46,624,349 of record VDFB02353493.1, read on the forward strand.
CCTAAATACCAGTGAGTTTAGTAGTCAAATTTTAGGGACCAATGCAAGTTCTAATCTTAAATTCTACTCCAGAGACCTTCAAAAATGTGATTTACTAGTTCATAGAAAATACCAAAAAACATGTAATGGATTTATTATCTTCTTTTATTAGTTCAGTATCTAATTTTTTTCAAAATTTTAATGATATTCCCTTGCATGCATGTGATAGTGACTTGGCTTTACCCATGTCACCTGGTATCTTTGGTCCTAAAAAAGTCCTCCTACTTCAGAGGATATTCTGTCGCAAGAAGATGGAATCATTGATACCTTTCTTAATGTTACTTTACGTTCTATTCATTCCAATGCACTCTCTTTTGGAGATGAGCCATTTGTGTATGATGGATTTCTTATAATTTCTAATGCACTCTCTTCTAAGGATGTTACATTAGGGTATGTGCAGGATCATGATGGGCCAAAAAGTGGCAATATGATGGGTATGTGTAGGGTATGTGGCTGACGATTTTTTTTACCCAAAATTGATAAAACAAAATGGGTTTTTAAAATAGATTCTTATATTTCCACCAATATAAATTATTATTATTATTAATTTTCTATTTGAATTACAACTAAAGTCCTGGTTGATAGGTTGATTGAAAAACATCTATAGCTTCCAATTGGTATCAAATTTTTTGAATTAAAAACATGTGTCACATTCTATGATTTGGATACCATAGGATTAAAAAAATAAAAAAATAATTTCATGAATTTTTGACCAAGTTAAGGTGGTTGGACATACGATTTTTTTAATTTTTTAAAAGTTGTAATAAAAAAATTATAATTAACTATTTACTTGGAAAAAAAATACAAAAAAATATGCATCACATCAAGACATGGGTCCTATACTTATATCTAAAATATTTTTTAAAATAATTATCATTTGATTGTGGTTAGGGTGCTCAGATAGACACCTACTTATTTTTTCCCTGAAGTTTAAGTACTACTGCATTGAAATTTCAAATTTTCACCAAATAGATTTTTTTTTTTAATAAACCTAGTAGTTTAGAAACTACATTCAATTTTCTACATATTCTATTTTTACATAATTTTGAAATAATATAGATAAATTATTCAATTTTTTATGTCAAGTTTCCTAACTCTGATTTTTCTAAATTTTTTTCCACTTAAGGGCATGTTTCTTCCATGATGTTCCTACACATACCCATTGGTGAATGATGAACCTCCTTCCACATATGATTCTCCCTAGATAAATCTTGAGAATGCTCCTTCAAATAACTATTCTAAATTTGATCTTGTTTGGATTGATGTTGAGAGGTCATAGAGACACAAACTGCATTTATAGAATTATCACTAGTAGAATAATTATTACCTAAGATTAATATTGTCCCATCTTCTATTCATACTTATTTTTTTGTCCTTTATGGTTTCAATAATGTCGGTTGACAATCCCTAGGTATGATATTCTTTCCTTTGACATTGGGACCCATTACTGTACCTACCCTAATATATGTTATAGTAGAAAAGTTACCATGTAACCTTCTTCTTGGTAGACCATGGATTCATGGTATGGGTGTAGTCCTGTCTACCTTGCACAAATCTATTAAATTCATTTGTAACAATAAAGTAGTCACAATCAAGGTTGACCCTCAAGCTATGCACTTATGTGAGATGGAAGTTGTTGGTCAACCTTTGGTTGTTCCTACTCTTATTCCTTAAGTATCTTCTAGTGTGTCGATGTTTACTCCAACATTACCTAGTACAAAGGAAACTCTTGAGATAAATGTACCTAAGAAAGATCCTTATGAAGTAAGCAGTCCCAAGTATGCTCCTTCCACTTATCCTCAAAGGAACATGAGTTTTAGTGAGGATTGGGGTTCTCTAGACTTTATAGAATTCTTCAGTGGGGAGTATAAAGTTGATTTGATCCACTTAGACCTTTCAATAACATCATCTACACCTACTATCAAAGATAGTAATTCTTCTGCATCGTGGGGAAATGTAGACACAAGTTACAATATTCTTAGTGTTGATCATCCTTCTAAGGAAGAGGATTATACTTCCACTAAGGAGGATAACATCAAGACAGCCCTATTAAAGAGGATGTTGGCAATCCCATAAAGGAGTGTGATCCACATTGTTGGAACAATGCTCTTTATGAGGATCCTCCTTTTCAATATTTGCAAACATGTTATCCAACCTCGACTTTAAGCTTTTTGCTAAATATGGATATGATTGTAAAGGTTGTGGGCATAACAAACAAGGCATTCAATTACCTATAGAATTTAAACCCTGTAAGCATAATTTGGGACTTGGTTGCTCAAAAGAACAAACTAAACAAAAGCCATGGTTGAGTGACGTGAATTCTTCTCAACCTCATTCTATTGAAATGATTCTTCCTCCATTGTTTTCTATATTTGTGCATCCTTCTTCTTCTTGTGAGAAGATGAACCTTTCTCCACAAAGAAAGGGTTGCTTCCTACTCCCTATCCTTTATCTAAGCAAGAGTGAATTTTTTTGAGGATTCTCAAAGCCCGCTTAATCACTCTTCCTTCCCCTACACATAATAAGCTTCATAAACATGATGAAGGGGGATATCCTTTCTATGCATACCATCAAGTTCTTGGTCATTCCACTGGTAAATCTTAAGCCTTGAAGGATAAAACATGACAGCTTCATGTTCAAGTACCATCAAACTCCCATTTGATTTATGCACCTACGTTTACTTCGCATGACAAGTGATATCAAGGTTTACCTCTATCTTGTCCTAAGAATCTTGCATGGTTCTCCTCCCCTATATGTTGGGGGTAGTGATAGCTCACTTTGGAGATGTGTGTCCTTCTTAAGGACCCCCCCTCTCTCTCTATATATATATATATCTTTTAGATGAAGCATCCCTTGAGTGGACCTCTTTTCTCTTTTGAAGGGTTCTCGACGAACCTCTTTGAAAGCTTTTATTTCAAACAAATTTTATGGTGTCTAGCTTGGGGGAAGCCTAACTAGACCTCACTTTTCAAATAGTGCATCCCTTGAGTGGACCCCTCTCCATTTTGAAGTGTTCCCAAGGGATCCCTTTGAATTTTTTATGGTTTGCGTGGCTGGCCACCTTTTGACATGTTCTATCTATAGGTAGACATTTCACCACTTTAGACATGCTCTAATTGTGGGTAGATGTGTCACCACGTTTTACATGTTCTATCTATGGGTAGACATGTCATCGCCTTAGACACACTCTATCTAGGGGTAGTTGTGTCACTGATTTTGACATGTTCTATCTATAGGTAGACATGTCATTTCTTTTGACATGCTCTATCTATGAGTAGATGTGTCACTACTTCCTAACTCTGTGGAGTCTTCTTTTTTGGGTTTCCTCCATGTGAGAGATCTTGAGGGATACCTCTTTGTAGGACTAAGAACTTGTAGAGTTCCTTTGCATTGGGTGGTACAGGTTTTCCTCCTTGAGCAGGGATTTCTTTTATCACCTCTTTTGTGGTGTGGGTTTTGCTTTCACCACATGCTTTTATTTTGTGTTGTGGGTTCTACTCCTGAGTGGATTTTGCTTTCACCACACACACTTTTTTCATCTCTCTCTTCTCTCTTTTATATACCAGATTGAAGATCTGCATTTTCTTCATCTTAAGTATATGCTCCTTCTTTCTTCATCTCAAATTTGTTATATGTACTAATTGGGGATGACGCATAGTACTTAGACAACCTTCTACATCAAAGTCTCTCTACTTTGCTGTCTCAAATCCTTTAGATTTTTATCTTCTAACATTGCTATTTGGTGCAATTTTTTCTTGTCTAATGTATTGGTTTTGCAGGTCTTCAAGCTGGGGGCATACTTCCATGGTTTGAAGAGTTATCTACTTCCTCTACTGTATCCTTTTTGGCATATGATATTATTTATGTTTGATGGATTTCCTTTAGTGTGCATATTAATGTAGATTCATATGCCCGCTAAAGTGGGGGAAAAATGTATAAGAGTAAAATTCTCTACTCCTGTAATTTCCTGCACTCTATATATTACTCTAGTAATTTTAGTTTCCACTCTTTAGCATCTTGAGGGTAGACTCTATTTGTGCCTCTCGTGATCAACCTTTCCTCTCAAGATGTCCCAAACACACTCTCTACAAATAGCTACCCCTGTGTCATATCTACTAGACTCTGGTGCTCTTCCCATTTCCTTTGGCCATTTTAGTGTGATGTGTCCTGACACTAGTTCTTCACATGGATGTTTGCATGCCATGCTAGCATCCTATGATGTTTCAATGCTCAAAAGACTATTTTTGAGCATAATTTCCACTTGTTGGCAAGTTTTGTCAACAGTAATGGCTGGTAATGCATGAAAACAACTGAAGAAGCTTCTTTTCTCTCTTTTAAAGTCATCCCTTCAACTCATTTGGCTCTCTAATAACTTCTTCCATAGCTAGCCCCATTCTGCCAAATTATAGCTTCACTCTAGCTTTGATTTTAGCCTTCCACGCTTCAACTTTTCCTTGTATAGCTTCATAACAACCTGTTGTAGTAGCTCCAATCTCTCTCAAGCTTCCATTACAATACTCTTTGTAGCATTATTTCCCTTGCTTTATTCTTTGAGCATCTTGGGATTTCATATCCCCTACTATTTGCATACTTTCCTAGTGATACAAGTTCTCCTCCTTTAGCAAGGTTTGCTTTTCTCACCTCTTTTGTGATATGGGTTCTCCTCAAGTGGGTTTTTCTTTCATCACACACTTATTCATGGTGAAAATTCTACTCCTAAGTGAGTTTTTCTTTCACCTCATGATTTGTTCATCACACTCTTTCTCTCTATCTTCTTGGATTTTCATGGAGGTGGGAACACCAAAATGGGGGTTTGACTGAGGAAAAGCCCTATACAACCCCAACACTTTCTCTAGATATCACTGTCATGGGTTTTCAAGACATTCTTTTGGTGAAGGCTTCATCACCTATGTGGTTGTAAGTATTTCTTTACTTTCTTCTCCTTATCTTTTTTAGCTTTATTTCACTCTATTTGACTTCTATCACTTTATTGAATTTCATAGCAATTCGAGTAGAAGTAGCCACTTAAGCATTTTTGAGATAAAAATCACTTTTTGGTCCGTACGAGATTCCAACGTGCCTCTGAGATGACAGTGCATTGCACTGTCATCTATTTTCTATGCTGACTTC
>VDFB02353493.1:48468031-48680924 GCA_007258455.2 Sequoia sempervirens
ACCTTTCATGGTTCAAACCTGCATTTCTGAGAGCTAACACCTTTCTCTCTTATCTATTAAACTAATGGAGTTAGAACAAATGTCTTCCCATCCTTTTTAATGTTATAAGTGTTTTGTCTTCCATGATATACTGTAGACCTATCAAATTGCCAGGGTCTCCCAAGAAAAACATGGCTACAACTCATAGGTAGAATGTCACAAACAACTTTGTCTTTGTATGGAAGAATTTGAAACTCAACAATGGCTTGTTCACTCACCAAAAGGGTTTGCTTTTCACTAACCCAAGACACTTTATATTGTTTTTGTTTAGGTTCCATTTCCAAATGAAATGCTTCAACCATATCACTAGAGACCATATTGTCAGTGCATCCAGAATCTACAAGTAGTCTTGAACAAGGCTCTCCTCTAAATTTTTTCTTTCTCCATGGATGTCTTCAAGGTTTGTATTATCATCATCAACATCTCACCAACTTCAAGAGTAGCATAGAGAGTTTTGGAACTTGAGCTTTTAGCTTCATCTTCATAAGAAATTTTGGCTCTCCTTTTAGATTTCCTTTCTCCTCCACTTGATGTGGTTCTACTCTTCTCAGGGAACTTGAAGAAAGCTTGAATAAACTCACCAAATTTATAACATCTTCCTAAAAACTCATTGAAATCTCTCCTTTTCCTAAAGCTTGTTCTTCCACCTCTCCATCCACCTCTTGATTCAGTTGCTTGTTCTTTTCTCTTAACAACATCTTCAAGGTCTTCCTTGGGTTGTCTTGGTGTTGAAGATGTACCTCTACCCCTAGAAGTATTTCCTCTTCCTCTTGTTTCCTGCTCTTGTCTCCTCTTGAGTTTATCTTATACTCTAATTTCCATTTGAAAACATTGTTCCATAGTTTTTGGTTCCAATAAACTAATTTCATCTTGAATGTTATATCTTAGGCCATTGAGATATCTAGCTACTCTTTCTTCCTCATCCTCCTCATGCTTAGTTCTTATACTTAGCCTATAGAATTCTTTAGTATATGTTTGCACATCTTGTTCTTTTTTCCTAAGATTTTGTAACCTTTTAAGTAATTGAACATTATAATCACAAATAACTTACCTTTCATTTTATAATGGAAACAAGTTGCTTCCAAATATAGGATGGGTGAGTAGGAAAGAGGATTTGAATTTTTCTGGCTAGCAACGGGTGTATGGTTTGAAGGTAGCTAGAGCTAGGCTAGGGGATGGTCTTTCTGGGGATGTGGTAGGGGAGAATGCATGCGATGAGCAAGAGGGAGTAGTGTCCAAGGACTGGGGCCTGAAGAAATGTGGGGACCCAAGTGGAAAGGTGTCATTCGAAGGTAAGTTATCCCCTAACTTTTCTTAGACGGACAGGGTTTGTGGGTCTGGGTGTCTTGGAAACTAGGGTGCAGACAATACTTTGAGGGATCACTCATGAGAGGATCCAAAGAGGAAGTGGGTTTCATTGTTTGGAACCAAGCCTATGGGAAAGTCTATTTTTCCTCTAGTAAGCAACATTTCATCCCCTGCAAGTGGGAAGTTTTCTATTCTTGTTCCTAATCCAATGATTGACCACAACATTTCTCAAATGGATTATTTGCTAGTTAGAAAATCTATGGGTCCACGACCAAATATTGAGGTCATTAGGGACTTTGTAAGGAAGAAATGGAGAGTAAAAGGTCAAGTAGAGGTTGCGTCTCTACCTAAAGGTTTTTTCTCCTTTGATTTCTCTTGCGTAGAGGATAAATTGGCAATTTTGTGCAGTGGAACTTGGGTCATTGGCAAGTCATCTTTAGCTATTAAGAAGTGGTCCCCAAAAATAGATTTTTTGGATGCCTCTTTTGAGGTCGTTCCTATTTGGGTGTGCTTACCTAGATTACCACTGAAGTTTTGGAATGAGGATGTTTCAGGGATATCACCAGCTCCTTTGGGGAGCTACTATCCATAGATGCTATGACCTTGTCCAGAAAAAAGGCTGGTTTTTGCTAGAATCTATGTGGGGATTACCTAGTCTTCAAACCTACCTTCTTCGATAGAAATAGTGTCAAAACCTAGAAAATGGGTCTAGCCTGTTTAGTTTGAGACTCTCCTTTTCATGTGCTTCACTTGCAAAAAATTTGGGCACTGGGCGAGGAGATTTATGAACAATATGCCCAAACCTGATGGTAAGGTGGTGTCCAAGAAGTTTAAGATGTGGAGAGCTCAAACAGTGGAGAAGCCGCAAGAAGAGGGGAATAGAAGAGACATCATTATGGAGGGTCAAGGTAATAGTGGAGAGTGTTGTCTCCCTAGCCTAGAAGAGAAAAAAGTTGAGGAGTTGTGCAAAGGTAATGATAACTTTGCAGATTCTAAAAGAGAGGCTAATGACCCTAACAGAGCAGTTGTTGACTCGAGTACAAAGGAACCCCAGGGGGAAGAGGAAAAAGTAGGAGGGAGTGATGTAAATCAAGATGAGAGTTTGAATGTATTTCTAGAATTGGTAGCTGATGGTTTAGAGGAAACTTCCCATTTTGACTAGAGTAAGGAAAGTAGTATGGAGGATTTAGAGAATTCTAGGGAGAAAATTTCCTATTCCTCTAGCCAGGATGGGTCTCAAAGCTCTTTGGAGGTTGTGAAATCCACCTTTGGGAACTCTATGGAAACCTCCAAGGGGGGACTGATGGTGGGTATTCTCTACCGAATAGAGTTGTTGTTGATGAGATTATGGATGGGCAAGAGTTCATGGGTCTAGAAGACCTAGATCTTGAAGAGGATATCCTATACACTAAAGTTGAGAAAACGAAGAGCAAAAAAGGGAACAATATAGTGGGGGTTTGTACAAGAAATAGATCAAAAGTGGATGTTGGAGTTCAAAGAGGTTTGGGTAGGAAATCAACAAAGTGGCATAGAGAACATGGATGCATTCAAAATATTGCATATGGAACTCAAAAAACCATCCCAGATTTATGTAGAGGCAATACCCCTTCAAAAAATGGTAGTTTATGTCATGGAATATTCAGGGGCTAAATAGTTCCCATAAACAAGAGATTTTGTACAATTTTTCTAGGGACCACAAACCTGATATCTTAGTTATTTAGGAGTCCAAGATGCCCAAAGAAAGGGTGCAAAAGATTAATATCTTCAATAATGGTGGTGTGTAGGGTAGGAGTTCAGAGGGGACCTCTGGGGGTTTAGTGAATTTTTGGAATCAGGATCACCTTCAAGGTACTCCGATTTGGGAAGATTGCAATCATGTGGCAACTAGATTTAGGCATATTAGATATGATTTCAGTTGGATTTTTTCTAATATCTATGCACCCAACTATAAATCTGCTAGGAGTTTTGGAAAATGCTTAAGTCTTTTAGATCATGTTTTCCTTATGAGAATTGGATTATCATGGGGGATTTTAACACGCCATTTCTAGAGTTGGAAAATTTTGGGGGCTCTCAGATATAGTTGGATAGTAAGATGGATCTGATGGATTTTATTAACTCTCAATATTTGCATGATGTGGACCTCAAAGGGGCTATCTATACCTAGTCTAATAGGAGGGTTGGGAGTGATCTTATCCAAGTGCAACTTGATAGGGCCTTAATCTCATATAACTGGTTGAAGGATTATTTTTGCTCCTTAAATGCTCTTCCCAGAATTGGCTCGAACCATTTCCCTATAAGATTTGTAGCCGACTCTATGTCAGGTAAGAAAAATTTCCCCTTTAGATTTGAAAAAAAGTGGTTGTCTAACCCTAATATCTTTAATTGCATTCAAGAGTGGTGGAATATAAATGTTAGTGGGTCAGCTATGTTTAGAGTTGCTAAGAAGCTTGGTGAGGTCAAGGATAAGATCAAGACTTGGAACAAGGAATTTTTTGGGGATATATTTGCTTCTAAGGCTACTATTCAGCATGATTTAAGGGATATTCAGGACCGAATTCAAAATGAAGGTTACATGGTAGATTCCTTCTCTAAGGAAAATGAAATTCTTTGAAAATACCATGACATTATTTTGAATGAAGACGAATACTGGAAACAAAGATCTAGATCAGTGTGGCTTATTGCTGGGAATAAGAACACTAGGTTTTTCCACTTGACCACTATGAAACATAGGGCATCCAATCAAATAGCCCATATTATGAAGAATGGGGTTAAAATTGAACAGGAGGATGAGATCAGGAATGAAGCTATCCAGTTCTTTCCTAACCTTCTTTCTTCGGAAGAGGGGTTGGATGTGAGTGCTCAACAAAATCTTATTGAGGCTATCCCTAACATTCTAGATGAGCATCAAAATAGAATCTTGATGGCTATCCCCTCATAGGAAGAGTTACAAAGGTAGTTTTTTATTTTGAAGGGAACAAGACCCTTGGCCCAGGTGGATTCCCTATGTTCATTTTCCAATTTTTTTGGGAAATTGTGGCTGATGATGTGATCAATACTGTCAAGGAATTTTTTGGAGCTAGGAAATTATTGAAAGAGCTTAATGCCACTTTTATTTTTCTCAATCCTAAGTTCCCTGGTGCTAATGCATTTGAATACTTTCAACCAATTAGCTTATGCAACTCTTTCTACAAAATCATCTCTAAAGTGGTTACTTCTAGGCTTCTTGGGATTCTTCCATTGTTGATATCCCCCCAACAGAGTCATTTTGTTTGTTTGAATTGTGTGCCTCAATCCCACAAGTTGAAACTTCTTGTGAGCAATTTCGGTAAGATTGAGGAGAAGTCTGGCCGACCTACTAGTAGATCCTGAACTATAGCTATGACTTCCTAAATGTCTTGGTGATCGACATCTAAAACCTTCGGTGTAACTTGGACTATCGGAATGATGTCTCGGTGACAATAGGAAGTCTTGCCGATATCGGCGTGACCTTTGGTCTATGTTACCGATGTGGTAATCGACATGACTTGCTTCTATCGGTATGCAGCCTTGGCAATTGGGAGATGTTTGGCCGACAGTTTGTGGCTATCGAATATTGGTGTGACTCTGGGCAACAAGCGATGTTGGGGAGAGTCTTAGATAGTCGGTATATCTCATACCGACAAGGGAAGTCTTGCTGATAGTTATACACTTGTGGTCGTTAGTGTAACTCATGTGTTTTGGGATGGAGTCTTGGTGACTTGGAAAGTCTCACTGACAGTGTTCCTTTCAGGTCATCGGGGTAATGAAAGAGTTTAGTAAGAGCTCTTGGCGATGGGCGTTTGTCTCACCGACGGTGTGGGATGTGTTCGGCATGACTCCTGGTGAAAGATGGGGTTGAGATAACTTGGAGACTTCGGCATGAAGTCTTGGTGACAACTATTGGTCTCATTGATAGTAAAAAGGTCCTTGGAAAAGATGAATGTCTTGCCGACTGTCGGTGTAACCTTAAGTGTCGCGGTGTGACCTCTTGGCAAGTGGTATGTCTGGTCGATAGGAGACTTCGGTGTAACACGTGTTTCGGTATGTTGTCTTACCGAATGTGGAAAGTCTCACCAATGGGGTTGTTGAGGTTGGTATAACATGAAGCACTCAGTGTGATGTCTTGGCGAAAGATGATTGTCTCACCGAATGGAATCCTCACGTCGGCATGACTTGAAGACTTTGGTATGAAGTCTTGGCGATCTGCAGGTGTCTTGCCAATGGAAAAGCAAACATCGATATGACCTTTGAACTTTGGTATGATGTCTCATTGAATGGCGATTGTCTCGCCGATGAGAATATTGGTGTCAATGTAACTTGTGAACATCAGAGTGATGTCTTGGCGACATAGCGAAGTTTGAGTGCTAGCTTTCTGGACTTAGTGTAACATCTTGTCGATAGTCAAGACTCTTGGCAATAAAGATGATATGGGCTTTGTGGCATCGAGGAGACATAGTTAGTGATATTCCAACACATGTTGAATGCCTTTGACTGAATGAAGGCTTTCTAACGTGGTATGACTTGGAAAAATCAGAGAGTAGAATGTGAACCGTTTGCTGTGAGACCGTTGCGACCGTTTCTATGTGGAAGGGAAAAATCTACATGAGGAAGTGGAAACATCTTCATGATGATAATGATGTTGAGCTGGAGATTTCTTTCTGACTGTTGAGAACAAATGCATATATGTATGCATTGGACGTTCTGTAGTGAGCAGGTAAGCCAAGGAGTTGAAGGCCGAGAGTTAGAGAGATAGAGATAGAGAGAGGATCGAGTGCCTAGCTGAAAGGCCGAGGCTATGAGGTCGAAGCAGAGGATTGAGAGGCAGAGTTAAGCTGCTAGAATCTCTTGTGATCATGATTGCTTTGGGTGATCTCTTCGGGATAGTTTGCTACCAGTTGTATTTAGAATGAACAAGATGTAATCTCTGAAAGGCTAAGAGCCTGAAACTATATTGTCACTTTCTGTTGCTAAATAATACAATGGTTGAAACTTTGGATAGTGGGGTTTTTCACCTGAAAGGGTTTTCCCCATGTAAAATATTCGTGTTATGCTTTTGTCTCATCTTTCATGTCTGTATTGATTCTATTAGAGAATCTGTTGATGCATGTTAAATTTACATGTGTTTTTCTCAGAAGGATTAATGTGGGAAATAACTGTGTCTGTTTCCACTTTAGGACATAGTTGTATGTGTCTTTGAGGTAATCTAATCGAAATTAAAGTTACCAAAGGCACTACTGTTTGGAGTTTTCATAAGATGCACTCCCTATATTTCCTTACAAGTGGTATCAGAGTCTTCTTCTAGCTGTTGGTTCTGGATATTTCTCTTGTGAAGATTTCTTAGCTTGATGGGTTGGAAGAAATCTGGAGGAATGGACTGATGTATTAATCCTTTGATGAGTGGAAGCCTTGTGGTATTCTGAGATAGCATGCAGCTTGAAGGATGGTCAAGATGGAAAAAGGATTTGATCATGTTGTGATCTGTGTCTCCTGGCTGGTAGAGGTATAACCTTGGAGTATGAGGTGGATTTCTTTGCTCTATGGCTGTGTAGTAGTAAAGATTTCATATTGGGTGTTTGTGTGTCAGGCTCTTGGGTGATATGGAGAAGCCTAGGTTGTTTCTCAGTCATGGAAGAGAGTGCTTATGCTAGGTGGTGGTTCTTGGTGTTGGAAGGAATTGTTTCCTATTAACCTCAAATGATTAAAAGGCTATGGAGTTAATCATTAGATGATTTGCAAGCTTCTAAAATAGCCTTTCTCTCTTTCTCAGATGCATGTACATGTTGGTGGTTTTAGAGTTGGTCTAAAAGGGACCTAGATTCTTTTGAATTGCTGGTTTATTTCTAAGAATGATTTGTACTTGCATGGCTCTTTGGTTTTGTAGGTTTTACATGGTTAAGCAAACCTTGTGGTCATTTGAAGTTGTTGTTAAGCTATTGTCTAGTCACTAGCCTTTTGGGGTGTTGCTGGATGAGTTAGTTGCAGGTCTGTATGCATGTTTTGTGCATGGTTTGAGGTGTGATTTCTTCTCTGCATGGGAGTGTTGGTACGTGATTTGTCACTCAACATTCTTGTGGTGATGCTTATGGGTTTCTTGACTATGGTACTTGTTGTGGATGTGATTGGAAAATCAGATCTGAGCTTGATCTGGTGCTTGATTCATGTTGTATACATGATTATTCTCCTTGAAATCTTAGTTTTTCATTTCCAATGTGATGATGGGTTTTGTACATTTTTGTTGAATGGATCTATGGGTTGTGCAATGTTGTGGGTTGTCTTTACCTACATGTTTGCTATGAGACAACTCAGAAGTGGACTGTCTATATCCACGAGGTTGATTCATTGTTGGTACAAACTTATTAGCTAGCCTTGTCTATGGTCACTTGTGCATTGGTGTGGTGTTTTGAGATGAGCGGATGGATACTATTGAGTACCTAAATAGTCAGTTATGGGAACCTATAGCAGGTAGTCATGATGCTTGGAGAGCTCGGGTGTCATGTTTCAATGGGAGCTCTAGCAGTGACTATGAGTTCATCACATGGTGGTGAATGGTCTTTTTTAGTGTTGCAAATGTTTTTTGGGATCCTGTTGCTGTAGAAGGGTTCTTTCACATTTGCATGAACATTATTTGAAGATGTAAAACATCTTGGAACCATGGAGGATGCTTGGAGTCTTTGGCTAAGGTGTTGGTGGTGCTTGACAGGTGATGCTATTTTTAAAGTCTATTTGCTTTATGTCATGGTATACTCTTGTTTGTGCACCGGAGTTTTGGCATTGTGCATTGTACTTGAGACAATGGAAAAGACACTTGAAGCATAGTATCTCCTATGGGGATGTGTAGATCATGGTGTCATGATAAGTTCCTAATTTAGATGATTGGAGCTTTGACAGTGGTCTAGTAATTCTTTGTGTATTGGGTGCTTTGGTTATTTGCTTGGTACTTCATGATAGTGCAGTAATGGAGTTGGAGTTTAGCATGAAATGATTAGTTGCTAGTACTCATGGATACATAAAGAATAAGGTGAGGCTATCTTTCTCTTGTGAGAGAAGTATTGCTCCTTGTTATTCTTGATGAAGTTTTTCAGCAGAAAGTCCAAGAAGCATACACCTTGGTTGAACGTGAGTTCAATAAGAGACCTATGAGGAGATTTCTCTTGGATTAGTCATGATGACTTGTATATCTTGAAGGATTATTCTCGTTCCCACTCTTGGTCTACTCAGCAATTTATCTGAGAGGTATTTGGCCCTTTATATCTTTTAGATGTGTTTTACATTTACTTTCATGATATGGATCTTGAATTGTAATCTAGCGGTTCTAAAGGATTCATAGTGGAAGTTGTATAGTTTTGTTCTATCTCCTTGTTGCTAATGAGATTTGGTTGGAGATGTTGTATGGGCTGATTTCCTAAAATGGGGAATGAACTAGTTTGATCTTCTTTGAGATACTTACATCCTTGTTGGTTTTAAAGTTGGTTTGATCTTAGTGATTGAATGGATGTATGTTGTTAAGGATTTTCTTTTGGGATGTGAAGAAGATCATTCTTGATAGAGCTTGGTTGTTAGAAGTGTATGTAGGAGGATACTCTACAGGAAGATGATGTGCAGAGTTTCTCTCTATGGCCATGAAGGTTTGTGGTGAGGGAAATGTTTCTTGTGGCAGGTTGTTGCAAATTGTGCATATCATTGTGGATCGTTCCTTGGTACTACAAGGTTACATTTTCTATGTGTTGGTAGTGGTAGACTTGTGATGCCTTTTGATCTTTCATATCTAGATTACTCAGGCAGTGGGAGTTCCTATATGTGTCTTGTCATCTTTGACTGGTTAACACTTGGAGCTTGTATTTGTTGTTGATGAGTTGGTTCTGGATTGGCAGAAGTTTACTAATGGTGATACTTGTTGAGGTATGTGTGATTAGATGGAATAGCACGATCTATGGGTGCTATTTTCAATCACATGGGTTTATCAGTTGGATGGAAGCAGTCATTCTAATTGTTGTTCTAACTGATGTTTAGTTTCTTGTTACTAGAGGATGACTTCATGGTTTGTGTTATGTTTGAAGCTTTGAAGTTGATATTTCTTTTGTATAGCATTTGAGCACAGTGAAGTGGTAGTAGTATCTTGTTGGTGATATCACTAGGATCATTTTCTTGTGTTCATTGGAATGGTGCTTATACACCTTGGCTTTGTATTCTTCTTCCACAGGTGGCATGTTGGAAGATGAAAGGATTGTTGCTTGAAGGTGAACATCTTGGATGTTGGAGTAGAATTCTTGATGGAGCATGAGAGCATGTTTTTGATCTATGTGGTTTCCTGAAAGGTTGTGGTCGGTTGCCTTGTTGACTATGAGTTGTAGTTGGATGCCTGGTCTTGGTTGCAGATTGTTTGGTAGAATGTTATCTGTGGAAACTTGTTGGTTAGGTGTCTTGAGTATTGTGGGGTCTGAACTGGTGGAGCTAGTGTGATCCTAGTTTGTGGTTGCTTTGGAGGTACTTGTGTGATCTTCGTCAAGTGGGATATTGTTGGAATTGTGTGCCTCAATCCCACAGGCTGAAACTTCTTGTGAGAAATTTTGGTAAGACTGAGGAGAAGTCTGGCCGACCTACTAGTAGATCCTGAACTATCATTGTGACCTCCTAAATGTCTTGGCGATTGACATCTAAAACCTTCAGCATAACTTGGACTGTAAGAATGATGTCTTAGCGATGATAGGAAGTCTTTCCGATATCAGCATGACCTTTGGTCTATCTTGCTGATGTGGTAATTGACATGACTTACTTCTATTAGGAATGTAGTCTTGGTGACTAGGAGATGTTTGGACAATAGTTGGTGGCTACCGGATATTGGTGTGACTTCGAGCGATAAGTGGTGTCGGGGAGAGTCTTGGACAATCGGTATGTCTCATACCGACAAGGGAAGTCTTGCCGATAGTTATACACCTATGGTTGTCGGTGTAACTCATGTGTTTCGGGATGGAGTCTTGGTGACTTGGAAAGTCTCACCGACAGTGTTCCTTTTGGGTCATCAGGGTAATGAAAGAGTTCAGTAAGAACTCTTGGAAACGGACGTTTGTCTCACCAATAGTGTGGGATGTGTTCAACATGACTCCTGGTGAAAGGTGGGCTCAGGATAACCTAGAGATTTTGGCGTGAAGTCTTGGTGATAGGTGTTGGTCTCGTCGATACTAAAAAGGTCATCGACATGACATGTGATGCTCGGTGTAGGGTCTTGGAAAAGATGAATGTCTCGCTGACTGTTAGTGTAACCTTAAGTGTCTCGGTGTGACCTCTTGATGAGTGGTATGTTTGGCTGATAGGAGAATTTGGTGTAACACATGTGTTTCAGTATGTTGTCTTACCAAATGTGGAAAGTCTCGGCAATGGGGTTACTGAGGTTGGTATAACATGAAGAGCTCGGTGTGATGTCTTGGCGAAAGATGATTGTCTCACCGAATGGAATCCTCATGTCGGCATGACTTAAAGACTTCGGTATGAAGTCTTGATGATCTACGGGTGTCTTTCCGATGGAAAATCCAACATCGATATGACCTTTGAACTTTGGTATGATGTCTCATCGTATGGTGATTGTCTCGCCGATGAGAATACTGGTGTCGATGTAACTTGTGAACATTGGAGTGATGTTTTGGTGACACAACAAAGTCTAAGCACTAGCTTTTTGGACTCGGTGTAACATCTTTCTGGTAGTGAAGACTCTTGGTGATAAAGACAATCTGCGCTCTGTGGCATTGGGGAGACACGGTTAGTGTCTCACCGACATGACAACATAGGTTGAACGCCTTTTGACTGAATGAAGGTTGTCCAATGTGGTACGACTTGGAAAAATTAGAGAGAAGAATGTGAACTATTTGTTGTGAGACCACTGTGACCGTTTCTGTGTGGAAGGGAAAAATCTACACTAGGAAGTGGAAACATCTTTGTGATGATAATGATGTTGAGCTAGAGATTGCTTTCTGATTGTTGAGAATGAATGCATATATGTATGCATTGGATGTTTTGTAGTGAGGAGATAAGCCAAGGAGCTGAAGGCTGAGAGCCAAAGAGATAGCGATAGGGAGAGGACCAAGTGGCTAGCCGAAAGGCAGAGGCCATGAGGTTGAAGCAGAGGATTGAGAGGCAGAGTTAAGCTACTAGAATCTCTTGTGATCATGATTGCTTTGGGTGATCTCTCAGGGATAATTTTCTACTAGTTGCATTTAGAATGAACAATATGTAATCTCTGAAAGGCTAAGAGCCTGAAACTGTATTGTATCTTTTTGTTGCTGAATAATACAATGGCTCAAACTTTGGATAGTGGGGTTTTTCACCCGAAAGGGTTTTCCCCAAGTAAAATCTTTGTGTTCTACTTTTGTCTCATCTTTCATGTCTCTATTGATTCTGTTAGAGAATTTGTTAATGCATGCTATTGAATTTACATGTGTTTTTCTCAGAAGGATTAATGTGGGAAATAATTGTGTTTGTTTCTCCTTTAGGACATAGTTGTATGTGTCTTTGAGGTAATCTAATTGAAATTAAAGTTACCAAAGGCACTACTATTTAGAGTTTTCATAAGATGCACTCTCTAAATTTCCTTACATTGTTCTAGGAAGATAGGTTCTGGACTCTATTATTACGGTTCATGAGAAAATCCACTCTCTTGAAGCTTTGAAAAATCAAGGCTTTTTTATCAGGTTGGATATGTCTAAGGCCTATGGTAGGGTTGAATAGGACTTCCTAATCAAAATTTTAAGAGCCTTTCAAATTTATGAAATATTTTTTCAGATGATATGGGAATTGATTTATGCCACCAATACTTTGGTTATCATCAATGGCTCTCCATCCCATTTTTTCAAGGTGTCTAGAGGTGTTAGACAAGGGGATCCTATGTCTCCTATTCTCTTTACCCTCATGGCTAAATGTTTGGGAAGGATTTTGCATAAAAAAGTGATGGAAGGTAGCCTGAAATGGTTAAAACCATTTTCATCGAACCTGGCTTGTTCAATCAGCAATTTGTGGATGAAATGATGCTAATGGGAAGCTCAACTATTGGAGAATCCAGAGCAATAAATACCTGTCTAGTGCTTTATGAGGAAGGATTAGGGAGAAAAATTAATAGGGAAAAATTTTCTCTCTACTCTTTTAATACCCCTGAGAATAGAAAGAGGAAAATAGTAAACATCTTAGGATGTGGTGTTAATTCTCTTCCCTCCACTTACTTGGTTCTTCCTTTGGGGTTCAAACCTCTCTATTCATTCTACATTTCTCTCGTGGATAGGTTTAATTAGAATTTCGTTGGCTAGAAAGGGGCCCTCTTGATTCAAGCTGGTAAATTTTTGTTACTTAAGGCCTCTCTACAAAATTTTCCTGTTTATGTCCTTAGCTTGTTTAAGATCCCTACCAAGTTTTCTAAGATT
The DNA here is from genome assembly GCA_007258455.2 of Sequoia sempervirens. Lineage (NCBI taxonomy): Eukaryota > Viridiplantae > Streptophyta > Pinopsida > Cupressales > Cupressaceae > Sequoia > Sequoia sempervirens. Next base: position 48,480,802 of record VDFB02353493.1, read on the forward strand.
ATTGAAAAGATCCAAAAAAATTTCCTTTGGTCGGGGGTTGAGGAGAAGAAGAGGATTATTTTGGTTGCTTGGGAGAATGTGTGTAGACCTAAGAAGCATGGGGGTCTTGGCTTGAGGAACATTAGAGTCTTTAATAAAGATCTCCTAGCAAAGCAGGTTTGGAGAAATTTTGTAGATAATCGTGAATGGAATACTATCTAGCACAACAAATATTTGTGTGGGATTGATTCTTTCAAAGAATTTCTTATTTATGAGAATCTCCTCATTGGATCATTCATTTGGAACAATGTCATTAAGGCTAGGGACCTTGCTAGTAAAGATGCTTGTTCGAAACTTGGAGATGGCAAGAAGATCTGGTTCTGGGAAGACTAGTGGATTGGTAATGATTGCTTGTGTAACATCCTAATCTTTAGGAATTATATGGAAGTCTGTAAATCTACATTTAGCATATTGTTCAGGGATTACTAGAGGAATAATAATTGGGTTGATATTTCATCTATTAGCCTGGATCTCTAGCCTTTGCAGGTTCTTCTTAATTCTATTGTGATTAGCTCGTAGGGTCAAGAGGACTCTTTGATCTGGAAGTTTTCATCCTCAGGGGTCTAATTTATTTCTTTAGCGGTGGCCTCTTGATATTCTTGCTTCCATTTCCTTGTCTGGGCGAAGGTTTGGGTGCACAACCTTATTCTGAAAGTTAACATTTTTTCTTGGATTCTCCTTCAGAACAAACTATTGACTAATGATAATATTTGTAAGCATGGTTTCTCCTTTCCTAATAGGTGTTACTTATGCTATGAGGAGGCAAAGAATTCTTCACATCTTTTTCTCCTATGTCCTTTTTCTTATGCTATTTGGTGCAGGATTTTGCAATTGTGGGATCTCAACTAGGTTTTTCCTAGAACTATCTTGGATTTTTACAACCATTGGAAGGCCCCTTCAAATAATCAAGTGTTGAATCTACTTTGGAACTATATCTTCCCTTACTTTCCCTGAGGTGTTTGGAAAGAACGTAATAATAGAGTCTTTAGGGATGTGGATCTCTAAAAGGAAGTGGTTTTTGGCAAGATTATTAGAGGTGTGAGGGAGAACTTTAATTTGCTCAATAACAAGAACAAAGGTAAAACTAAGGTTAGTTTTCAAGAGTATGAGATTAGAGTGATTGAAGCATGGAAGGTTAATGTGGATACATCCAGTCTTCCCAAGCTTACTAAAGGACCTAGAGATGGTATCTTTTGGAGCCTCTCACCTCTTGGTTGGGTTAAAATCAATTTTGATGGAGTAGCTAATGGAAACCCTTGGACGAATGGGTATGGAGGTGTGATAAGGGATGAGAATGGTTGATTCATCATGGAAATGGTGCTCCCCTTAGGCACTCAAACTAACCACATGCTTGAAGCTATTGGGGTGTTTCAACTCTTGAAGTTGGCTAGCCAATTGAATTTCAAAAATGTTTTGATTGAAGGGGATTCGAATAATATAATCCAATGTTTAAAGGGCCTTAAAAAACCTTCATGGTCAATAGAGAATTTGATAGACCTTTCAAAGGGCATTATTAATAATTTTGAGAGAAGTTATAGCTCACATTCTTTTAGGGAAATAAACATGGTGGAAAACTTATTTTCCAATAAGGGAGTTAAAGTGAAGGAAAAGATGAGTTGGCAGGGGAGTGATGAGTTGGAGGCTGATGTCACAACCTTTATCATGTATGACCGTATTCAGGGGAAGGTGAATTTCCCCATTCCAATGAATGATTGCTAAGTGTCCTATCTTGCAATTTTGATACTATGGTTTAATCATCATTCATCATTGGTTGAAGCGTAATTATCATATTTCCTATTTGAGTAATGTGAGCTTCGCTTTCTTTTTGGGCATTTTGATCACTTTCATTTTTGGGTTTCTAGAGTTTTATGTTCCTGTCTGTAAGACTACCAACATCGGTGGTGAGAGTCATAGAGTGGAGCTGATGGACTGTGAAGCATTAAGGAACAATTCAAAGCTTTGGGAGATGTTGGAAAAGGGCGGTATCACTACCTTCATTGAGAAACTCCATGGCTAGGATCCAGATGTTACCAAGTTCTTTTCTAAGGGTTGGAGGGATGGTGAGATCAATTTGTTTGGCAGACAAGTGGTCATTAATGAGTATTTAGTAGCTAAGGTAACGGTCCTTTCTATGGAGCGCATTAAGTTATATAGGGATAGAAAACTCTCTGAATAGGCAGTCCAAAAATTCCCAAAGTCAGAGGTTGAGGAGGACCTGTGAAGGATGACTAAAAGCTATTATGATTTAGTGAGGATTGTCTCATATTAGAGGAAGGTGTTTAACATGCTAATGGAGTACATCACTCTAGATGGTTGTTACACTAGAGTCTTTTTGTATCACTTCGTCCTCCTTAACCACTTCAAGAATTAGGTTATGGTTTCATTTCCATTCTATCTTGCTTCTTCTCTGAATGCTGGCTTGCATAACTATAGACAAAGCCCAATTAGGCATTCCATTCTCCACAAAGGATTGCTTTTTTTAATTCATGTTCATTTTAAAGCAATGTCAGCTTTATCCCACCAGACACCCTCTTCTAAGGGTAGGGCAGTTGTTAAGGGGAAAGGGAAATTTAGTGACTCTTCCTAGAAGAAGGGGAAGAGAAAGGTTTTAGAGGACCCCTCCTGTTATTTTAGTGATGAGGACTCATAGTCGACCTTGTCATTTGAGTACTCCAACTACCCTACTATCGACAGAGATGAGAGGCCTCGCTTTCCTATGGATCTTAAGGTGGAGGACCACTACTTTAAGGCTAAATGGGAATTCCTTGCTAATGTCCTTGCTATTGCCTGCAATGGGTCTGTGGATTTTTGCAAGCTTATTAGATGGGTGTTCTTTGAGATTAAGGAGAATAAGCTGAATTAGAGAGCTATGAGTAGCAAAATGGAAAAAAATGAATACAATAATAATAGAGATAGTGTTAAGGCCATTGATTTATGGACAAAGGAAGAAAAAAATATATGGTTGAGTGCCTCAAGAAAACTATAGAATATTTACTACATTTTAAAAGCAACCATGAAGGTAAAAAATCTAAGATGGAGAAGAAATTGAGGAATATCAAAGATTCTCTCCACAAAGTGTTGGTTATGAGCTATAAGATTTTAAAATCTACTGCAAAGACCATGAATACCATGGTGAAAAATCTTGAAAATGCTTATCAAGGAAAGACAGTTGTGTTTGTTGATGTGGACAAGGAGGAAAGCTAGTTGGATGGTGGGGGGCCAAGCAATAGGACTAGAGTGAACTTGAAAAGAAAGGCAGACTAAGCTCTTGTGAACATTCAATAAATTAAGAAGTCTAATGTTAACATGAATAAACTAGAGTAGAAGGTTGTAGAGATCCTCAAGAATTTGGCCTAGTGGTTGAATTTTTTGTGGATTCTTGTCAGTTTTTTGTTGTTCTACCTTGGGTTCCATTGTTTTCTTCCTTGTGGGCAGCATTTTATTTTTTTGTTGGGGCTCTGTTAATGTCTTATCTTTCAATATCTAACTGTCAAGGGTTTCGAGATGCCTTCAAAACCTATTTGTTCCTTAATAAAAAACAAGTACCTTTCATTTTTTCCTTCATTCTCTCCAATGAAGTGATCTCATTCTTTTCTTTTCTCTCCCTTTCATCTTGCACAAAGTTCCACCACAACAAAGCATGTCCTTTCAATATGGTTTTTTCCTTCTTCGCTTTGTGGTCTTCATCAATATCCTCACTGTCAAAATACTTCTCCAAAGCCCCTATCCAATCCAAGAGCTCTTCTCCATCCAGTTTTCCCCCATACATAGGAACATCCATTTTGCTATGTCCATCTTTCTTCATATCCTGAAAAAGCTTCATTATCCTGACATCATCTAGGTCCATCTCTTCCTTTACACTGGAATTCTCTTCTTCTTCAATATCACTTTCATCCAAATCCAATCCAATCTTTGATTTCAATGCAACTATCTCTCTTCTCAAGGATTCTATTTTTCTAGCATGCTCATCCATCTTTCTTGCAACTATGTTTCCTTTAGGAGGCATCTTGACAGTAGTGCCTCTTCACCTTCCAACCTACAAAATCCAACCAAATCACCAACAAGGTATCTATTAACTATTCTCTTATACCACTTGATGCAAGTGAGGTAGATAATACTCTTTCCCCAACTCAAAATGACCAATCTTAATAAAAAACAACTCTTTACAACACAAGTTCCTCAACCTGACACAAATACCCTCATTAAGGCTTGTATCCCTCAATATCCAAACAATGAAGATATCTTTTAGAGATGGTTGTACAATGGCCTCTCAAAAACCATAAAGTTTCACCACATAATCCAAAACAACATATCAAAAGATCCCATAGGGTTCCTTTGACCCAACATCAAGATTCAATAGGCTTCCCTACTTCTAGGCTCCTCAATTAGCCCTAATTTCCAAAGGAACTACCCTTTAAACACTAGACAGAGATCCACAATCACTTGACAATCTCAAATTGTGACATAAAATATTAGATTCTACAATTATTTCTTGGGTTCAAGCCCTCTATAATCCTAATCCATGAAACCCTCACTTCTTATTCAAACACCTAGGGTTTATTGAAAGTAATGTCTCTTGGGCTTCCTAGGCACAACCAATGCATCCAACACCCTTTAAATACCCTATACAAGGTCAAAAAAAAAAATATTGACAGGTTCATCAATTTAACAAAAACCCTCACACAACCCTCCTCACATAAAAACTTCATTACTAGCCCTAGGGCTTCTCCCATTTGCTTGCAACTTATCTCCCCAGCCTTCCAAACCTTAGAAACATCTAACCCTACATACAAAATTCAATCCACCAAGTTACATAGCCTAAAAGTAGGTGGATAGACTAATTCATGATTTTAAACTTCAATCAAACCTTTATTCTGTGTAACAGGGCAATTTCAGGGAAATAGTGAAATCACCACCAAATCCAAAGTTAAACTCACAAAGTAGAATAAAATTAAAGGAGTTTCATGTATTTACAAAAAATCAAAGAATTCAAACCATTTGAAGCCTATATGGGATTGTACAGTAGGAGAAAACTAAAAAAAATAAGTAATTTTAAGAAAAATGTTGTGATTCAATTGATTTTGTTCAATACAATTCTCCAAAAACCTTTTGATAGAGCCTTTAGAGGATTTAAATACATTTAAAAAAAAAAACTAACCTGGCCAATGTTCATAACTAAATTTTCAAATCCTTAACCCTTAAAATTGCCTTTAAGTTGCATTTTTATAGTTTTGTCTATGACAACATTTGCACATTTTGAGTAACTTTTCCCTAATTTGACACCTATTAACTCATAAACCCCCCAATCACATATTAAATGGTCTAGATAGACCTTATTTAACATAATAAACTAAAAACACAACAAAATCCTATAGCCTACTTGGTATCATATTTAATTGACAAACATTATTTAGTTGTGCTCCTGCACTAGGTGTTCCTCCATCTTTTCCTCATCAAACTCTAATGTCACATCTCTCTTTACCTCTATATACAAACTCCCATCAATTTCCATCACTTTCCTTAGTTCATCATGCATGGATCCCTACTCAATACTCTATTCATCTGCCTCCTTACCACTATCAACTGTACTTTTACACCTTACAAACTCTGTCAAACCTACAACTATACCTTTCATTGTCTAATCAACTTTAGAATCCACTATCCCATTACAAACTCCTATCCTCTTGTATTCTATCTTATCAGTCTCATTACTAACATATTTTAACTATATTTTTACTCTTTCCAATACTACAGGACATATGATAGTCCCTATTAGTATCCCATCACACTCTTTTTGCTATCTCACAAAAACTTCATACTTACTCTACTCTGTCTTAGACTGAGACACATTTTCATCTTCCTTCTTCTTCCACACAAAAGTATTATTTATTCCAACTGACTTCCCTTTATTTTCACTCTTCCTCTCAACTCTATCATGCCTTGAATTAGCTACCAAATCCATACACTTACCTTCATCAATAGTCACATATTCCTTCATCCCAATCATAGTGATCTCACCATGCTCTTTTGTCTCTTCATTCAGTGGGTTCAATATGTATGTTCTTCCCTCCTTTTCTATGGTATAAGTGTTTTTCTTTCCATTATACATAGCTTACCTATCAAACTACTAAGGCCTTCCTAGTAGAACATGGAAACAATTCATGGGAAAAATGTAACAAACAACTTGATCCTTATACTGACTAATTTGGAATTCAATAGTATCTTGTTCATTCACCACTATAGATTGATCATCACTAATACAAGACACTTTATAGGGATTTTCAATAGGCACTCTTTGCAAGTTCAATTTGTCCACCATGTCACTAGATACCATATTATCAGTACACCTTGAATCAACTACTACTTTGCATACCTTATTTTTGCATCTATAGGTTGTCCTAAACAAGGCTCTTATTTGGATTAGCTCTTTCTCCTTGAAGGTCTTCAACATTTTTCTTTTCATCATCAGTATCTCACCTATTTTAGGAGTAGCACAAAGTGTATTGGAGTTTGAACTTTCGGCTTCATCTTCTTGAACTATTTTTTCTCTTCTTTCATTCTTCTTTTCTCCTCCACTTGGTGTGGTTCCAAACTTCTCTAAACACTTGTAGAAAGGGTAACCAAACTCACCACACTTATAACAGTTACTTGAAAACTCATTATAATCTCTTCTTTGCCTAAAGCTTGTTCTTCCTCCTCTCCATCCACCTCTTGATTTAGGTGCTTGTTCTTTTCTTTTATCAACATCTTCAAGAACTTCTTTAGACTGTCATGTGCCTCTTCCTCTATTCATATTACCTCTACCTCTTCCTTTTCTTTCTTTCCTTCTCTTGATTCTATCTTCTGCCCTTACTACCATTTGGAAACATTCTTCCATTGTCTTAGGAGGGTTCAAAATAATTTCATCTCTTATGTTCAATCTCAATCCACTCAAATACCTGGAAACTCTTTCAACCTCATCTTCATTGTGACCTGCCCTAATGCATAACCTATGAAATTCCTATATATAAGACATCACATCCAACTCCCTTTGCTTCAAATCTTGCAATTTCATACAAGTTTGTATGGAATAATATGCTAGTTAAAATTGATCCTTTACTTTTACTACCATCCTATCCCAAGAGCTTATCTTATACTTACCTTTCTTGACCCTATCTTCTTGAAAAAAGTTCTAGCATGTTAGGGCTAAGCCCTTCAATTTTTTCTTTGCATATTTCACCTTCTTGTTGTCCTCTATGTCTTCAAACTCAAAAAAATTATATAAGGCATCAATCCAAGCCAAAACCTCTTCACTATCCATCTTACCTCCATACATGGGCACTTCAACCTTCACTTTTAGAGTGTTATCACCTTCTACTACCTTTAGCATCTTGAATATTCTCTTTCTTCAGGGTCTAAGTTATCTTCATCATTTTGGACTCCAACTAGAGGGTTTCCTTCTCCCCCTTTATCTTCTTTATCACTTTGGTCTTCATTCACCATCCCTCTTCTTTGGTTCTTCTCCCAGACTACTATCCTTGCTAAGGTGGCTTCTTGAAACTCTCTATAGATCCTTTCCTTCTATAACAACTGCTCTTTCAATTCCTTTATCTCCTTTTCCATTACACTGGACTTTGGAGGCATCCTTCCTTGCAACTTCTTCAACCTTTCCTCTAAAAACTATACCCTTCTTCAAGGAACTACTCCCTTGCTCTAATACCACTTTATGTAATTAGGGGAGGCCCTACACACACTCAAACACAACACCACACAAAAACAACAGTCTTCAAGTCAAAAAAATCTAAAATACTCTTTATCTCAACAATCTTTCCTTATGCCTTGCAACATAGCCAACCTACTCAATCAGGTATATCTTCACAATGGGGTTCTTTCATAGTAAAACAAATAATATTTTAGGGATCCATTTTGGTCCTCAAAAAAATATCAACAAATTACAATTGGTTGTTTTGCAACAACTTAAGCCAAATCAAGTTTTTATGCTTTCTAGCCTTCAAATTAGGCATAATTTCCAAAGGACCTTTCCTCAAAACATGTCTGAATTCACCAAACCCAATTGGGAAGCAATTCTCATGTGTTCAAACAATGGGGTTCACAATTTACTAGCAAAAACTCATTCACCAAATTTCCTATCTCCAAAACCCTCCTTTTTAGGAAAAAATCTAGGGTTTTATTGAAAGTCTTGATTCCATTCCTCTCACAACTCTGCAATCACTTCAAACAAGACCTAATTGACCTACAAAAACTCAATTCATCAAGAAATCACACTTCCCCAAAATAATTCTTACTTTTCCTTATCAAAACCTCAGTAATTCATGAAGATAACTCACTTTTCACCATGAGGGCTTCATGCCCAGTACATTATTCAACCTCCCCTACAAAAATAATGGACACATCTATTTCCTAATAGTTTAAACCCATTCCACAAGTCACAGGAGCCACACAAAGTGGAATTGGCCAGATTTACATCTTAAAGCTACAAACCCTTAAAATAAGATATAACACTAGTCACCAAAGAATTGAACTAAACTTACACAAAAAACCAAAGTTAGAAGTTCAAATCAAGTGAAAATAGATACTAACACACACCACTAACTGAATTCAGAACATTTTAGATCCACGTGTCGTGGTACAAGTCGTACAGTTCTAAAACACCAATGAAAACTCAAAAATTCTAACAAAACATCAATATATCAAATGATTTTTCTTTCCAATCTCTAAAATCTAACATACATCATTTCTTTTCATCCTTTTTAAGATTTTTCCCTCATACACTAACTATCCTAATGGCTACAACTGCCTTTTCAAATCTTGTGACTATTAGACTTCCTAAACTTGCCTTCTACAACTTTTCAACATTTTTACACATTTTAACAACCAAAACTCCTAAAAACTTAGGAACTATCAAATAGGACTTATTACAATAAAAATTGGTCTTATTGACCTTATTTAGGAAAAATGACTCCTAACTAGAGCCTACTCCTAATCAACCTAAATTGACAACTTTTGTTCCAAGGTGCTCCTACGCCATTTACCCATGATGATGAGATCAAATATGTGACAATTTCACTAAGAAGAGTGCATGCTATATTTCTATGGACTGATATTCCTAGATTAATAACCAAATAATTTATAAAGGTGGTTACTAGAATATGTGACACTAGGCCAGTACCTATGTTCAATTCCATGAAGAATAAGGATGTAATGGAAGTAACATGAGCCACATTTGATGAGAGGGATCTCATTTTAAACACCATAAGGAATCCAACAACAAAGTATGTTGATATGGTTATTGGCTACAAAATTTACTACACCAACAGGGAGAATTATGTGTTTTCCATAGCAATTCATGTAGCACATGAAATGGTAGAGAGAGGAAAAGATTATGATCTGTGTGAGTTGCTCCAACAATATCTATTTGATAATTTGGCATATACTAAGGATAAGAAATACACATTTAGAATTGGTTCCTTGGTGGTTTTATTTCTATTCTACTTTCTATGGGATATTTCAAGAAGAAGCAATATTGTATGGAGTAAGGACATACCTATATCACATCAAATATTTGAATATCTGCATAGCCTTGGAGACATGAAAGAATGAGATGAGGAACTTACTACTTTATCCATAGTATTCTAGAGAAGAATGCATGAATGGGAAAGGATTCCTAAGTCTTTTATGGTGAAAGACAAAGATGATATTACATTCTTGGTTAAAACAAATGAATGTAGCATTGAAGCAGTGGAATCTAGAACTATCTAGATACAAGCACTTAGATATGAGGTCACTAAAAAATGAATTTAATGGCTACTTTTTGTGTTATTGAATAGTCCTAAGGACCCTACACAAAAAATACATGGATTTTATGATGAAAAATCCACTGAAGTACATGTAGAACTGAGAAACCCTGAGATAAAAAAAAATGTTGATAAAATGGTACACAAACATTTCAAGGATAGAGGACTTTAAAATGAAAAAATAAGAATGCTAAGGTCATGTGCAATGGGAGAATTTAGCATAGAAAGTGGGTCCTCTTGACCTAGAAGATCTAGAAGAACAACTTCCACTATGTTGATGGTGTTTTCTGCACAACAACTTAGACATAATACAAGTATCCTATCTTTCCTGAAAGGTAAATGTCTATCAGCAAGCCTCAAGAGATAACCCCAAGGTCTCTAATGTCATGTCTTGACAATTCAAAAATGACTCAGATAATATGTGAAAATGCTAGTAATCACAAGGGACCTTACAAAAAAAATATTGGACACTTCAGACTTATCAGATCTTGCAAGGTAGTGGTAATTTTAATCCTAAATCTAATCCATATTCTCAAATAAATAACAAAAGATAAATGGTTTAGAGAGATCTTAAAACTAAACTAATTCCTAAGACCAACAATGTAAATGACTAAAAATTCAAAGTGGACCAATCCTTCAAAACCAATTCTTGCTTAACCCAAATCAAACATGCAATCTCATAGAAATAGTACAATCTTCTAAAGAATTAAAGATTTTTATATCATGAAGCATTCACCCAATTCAACCTTATTTGATAATTGAAATGAATAAATACACACAATTAAACTTAGCACAAATTTAAGGCCCAGGCTAACTTTACACAAGAACTTACAATCAACAAGCTGCTAAAAGTATGGACCAAGGATTGCTTAAACACTTCAAATATCAAATCAACACCATTGCATCATATCTAAATATAAAATATAACATGTAACTAATAATCTCAAAGATATCTCAAAGATATGGAATAACAAGAATCACAAAAAATGAAACAACACAAGAAAGAGCACCAAAGAATAATGTCTTTACTTATTTTCAATCACCCAATATTGGAACAATTCAAGTATTCAATGTAGAAGCACTTTCTATGAGAAAATGTTAACTCCTAACTCAAATATAGCTCTAGAAACTATGACTTAACTTTTTCTAACCCTTACAAAGGAGGCTTGAACCTCAATTTATAGAGAACTCTCACTATGTCGGCCCAATTTAGGGTTTACATCCATAGGTCAGCCAAACAAGTCAGCCTAGAAAGTTCTAAATAAAAATAAAATTTGCATTTAATATTTGGGGCTTCATCTAGGTTGGCCTAGGTTGTTCCAATAATATCCATTTCATGGCACAAAACTCGAGGTTGTCCATCTAGCTAGCTAGAGGTCACATGTCTAGCACAAAAATCTAGGTGACTGCATTCTAACTATTCTCCTTTTCTCCCTCTTGATTGGATTCTAATTTATTAAATAATTCCTTGGCCTTCTCCAATATTGCTTTCACATCTTTTGGGTCTAGAACTAGAATAAACTTAATTCTAGTTTTATGATTTTTGAATTCCTCAAAATATTGAGGCATTACCTTATTCCATTCCATCTACAACTGATGGTATTTGTCTAATTTAGAAATGTAGATAGGTACATCCTCAAGATTTTCCTTAGTGATTGGAGCACCATTAGAAGGAGCGTATATCTCGTGCCACCATCCCTGCAATCTACCAATGTTCATCTTCTTCTATCCAAATTCCCCCCTTCCAATCATTATCTCTAGGAAACTAATGCAATTGTTGTATATTTCCTTCATTTTCCCTTGCACTTTCATTATCTTCTTTAAGGCCTTTGTGAGGAGCTCCTTCTTGTAATTCCAAAATTCAACCCATTCCTTCACCTTTCCAACTTCATCTCGAGAAAGGATATCCAACTTAGCCATTTCTTCCATTGACACCTACACAATCTTCTTTAGCTCATCTATATTTGACTCATTAATCTTGTTGCAATCTACAGAAAATTGTGAAGTATGCTCAAAAAAGTCATAAGCATTAGTGTATATCTTCAAAATCTACTCAATTGCTTCATCTCCTCTACTGCTAACATCCTGGAGCCAACTATGAGTACAATGCACAGAGGACTTTAATCTTTCAATTTCTGTAACTGCCTCCTTAGGAAACAATCCTTCTGGTACAATCCCTTCACTTCCCATAGTCTGAAAATGCTTCATCAAGTGTTGTACATATTTATAAACATCATTCAATTGTTTTTGTAAATTTTCTTTCTCCTCGGGATTTCTTGGGAAGATTCCTGGAACTCTTCCTTTTCTTGTTCCTTGGTACTAGGCCCTAGGTTGATTATTTGAACCTTATAGTATAATGGCCTAAATTCATCCTATTGGTGTAATTAATTATTTAATTACACTTTAGGATAAGTTTACTTAGGTAATTACTTATTTCCTAGGATAATTATCTTTTAATTCTTATCTTATCTTATTGAGCTATCTTTGTGCTCAAGATAAGATTAGGGTTGTTTTTTCCTGCTTTATTGAATCACTTCCTTTTCGAATGCTTTTGTATTATTTGTAAAACATTATTCTCAATAATCAACTATTCTAATTTTTTCTTGCACAACTTTGCTCTGAGAGTTTACAGAACTTCTCTATTTTTTGTTCTGAATATCTTTGCATGTGATAGGTGATTGCTTGCAGGTTATTCTTGGGGACTATGAAGTTGGTTTTTCAACTTGTACATGGTATAAGAGCTCCAAACCTATCGCTACCTATTCGTGATATGAAGATATTCTCTCACAACATATTTTTTTGTGCAAGGGTTTCAAGTCAGATTGATTTTTTGTGGATCTGGGGGTAGCCAAAATTTCAGAGCATTTTGGGCTTGAATAGATGTCGCCATCACGATCAGAGTGTCCAAAAACCCCAGAAATTCCTTTTGTTTAGTCAATTTAGGTGAAAGTTGAAAAAAAAAGCAAAAAAAATTTAGCCAGAGAGGCCGTACGGCCTCCCCAGTATGCAGATCGAGGCAGAAAATTAAAAAAAAATTAAAAAATATACAAAACACATAGGAAATCCTCTGCGGCCAGTTCAAACTGGCTCCACCGCCATCCCGCCACACAGTGGCCTCCCACCACTCTCTCACCACCAGTGTTTTCTGCTCGAGCTCCGCTCTCCACCGGTGGCATTTTCCTCAGCCGCTCAGCCGGTCTTCTGCCCCCGAGGTCAGCCCATGGTCATATTGCGACCGGGAGCCAATCTTGCCAGCCCCCGCCGGGCAATAAGCCCCTCAGCACCCACTGGTGGTCACATCTATGACTAGGGGCTGCGCTTAAGACCCCGGAGGACTTTATATGTAGCGGTCGGTCACATGTACAACCAAGGGCCGAAATATTTAGCCCCTGAGGGCCAGTTTTTTGCACCTATTTAGGCTGGAGGTCTCATTTTCAGGCCTTTTTTTCATTTGCTTATGACTTTTGCAAACGAAGGTATTTTTTCAAAAAAAAATAGTCACCGGAAAGCTGGTTTGACGGTCTTCATAGTGGTGGTGGTTTGATTTCCTAATTTTTTAATTTTGTTGCCTTTTTCACCTGTCAAAGCCAGAAGTTCATGTTTTCACTCCGGGAGGCGTAACTTTTGCATCCTAGCTTTGTTTTTCGAAAAAAAATAGGCATTGGAAAGATGGTTCCGCCCTCTTCTCAGATCTTAGACCTGTTTTTTGTAGAATTTTTACCAGGTATCTGATTTATTTGTCAGAACTCAGCCTTTATCTTTTTGAGTTATTTTCTTGGGAAACTTGCAATCAGGAGTTTTTTTTGAGATCCAAGAGGATTTTTTTTAATTTGAGAGTATATTACTGCTGTTTTCTATCATGGATTTACACAACATTGCACCTCTTACTCCATTCAACTATTTTGGTTGGAAAAAACAAATGGAGATTCACTTGAAACATAAAGGGTTGTATAGGGTAACCATGGGTATAGAAATTGAACCTATAGGTGCTATTGAAAAGAGGAAATGGTTTAATAGGTGTGATGAAGCTTATGGCACATTATTTCTATCTATTTCACCTGACCTCCTTTTCCACATTGAATCTTGCACTACACCAAATGAGATATGGGATACTTTGGAGTCCTTGTTTGGGAAGCAGGATACTATGAGAGGTTTTCAGCTAGAGAATGAGCTTATTGGCTTAAATCCTAGGGATTTTGACAGCATCCAGGAGTTTTTCACCAAACTCAAGTCTCTTATATTATAGTTGTCATAGTGTGGTGTTCAGGAAGAAGATTCTCAGTTGATATTGTCCATCCTTTCTAAGCTTGGACCTGATTATTCAATTTTTGTTTCTACCTTTTATGCCACTATGGATGCACTTGGTACGAGATTCACTATACCATCTCTTGATGACTTTGCCTCATCTCTCACCTAAGAGCAAGCTAAGTTATCTAGAATGGGTAGGGTGAAACCTTCTTCCTCTTCACAGGCACTTATTGCATCACAAGAGCCCAGAGATTAGAAGGCTTCTACAGGAAAAGGAAAGGAACAAAAACAAAAGGATTCCAAACCTCATGAGAAACAAAAGGAGTCCTCATATCCATCCTCCTCTTCTAAGGGGAAATCATTTAGGAAGGAGAAGTCTACATGTGCAAATTGCAAGAGGGAAGGACATGCAGAACATAATTGTTACAAGAAGGACATTGATGAGTTGAAACATATTCTTTAGAAACATTAGATTGATTTTCCTTCTAGGATGTTTGCATCATCTTCTTCTCCTCATTCTTCTTCTTTAGAGCAGCATAACATAGGCATAGCTGGTTTACATACTTCATTAGATATGAAGGGACATGCTTTTTGTGCTTCTTCAGGTATTGGATCAGGGAGATGGCTTCTAGATTTAGGAGCATCTCATCATATGGCATCTTCATAGTCTATGTTCACTTCCTTTGAGCCTTGCACTATGTCTCCCATTTTGATGGGAAACAACACTTACATGAGTGTTATAGGGAAGGGGTCTATTAGTTTTGGGGAACACTCCTTTTAGGATGTCTTGTGTGTCCCTCACTTGACACATAACCTTCTTTCCATGTATTAGATAACACATGGGGGCAATGGGAGATTTGTGGAGTTCACACCTGATTCAGTTATCATCAGAGACTTGGAGAGTAGAGCAGTCATTGCTACTAGGATAGTGGATCACTCCTCTCGGTTGTATTCCTTCACTGATTTTGCTACTAGTGGTGCTTCTGTTCCTACAACTGTTCCTCACACTTTGCATGTGCATCATCATTCAGAGGAGAGATTTGGCTTCTTGAACATTGTTGTTCTCACTTTGGATCTTGTTCTCGAGCCTTCTGCTCCATCTCCTCCTCCTCCTATTGCTTCTTTTGTTTCAGTGCAGCGGGATCTAGTTGATCATACATCTTTGGAGGTTTCTATTGAGTCTTCACCTACTTTGGCTTCTTCATTTTTTGAGGTCACACCTACTTCTGTGGAGACATCTTGGGCTGCACCTATTCCACCTTCAGATATTTCTTTCATTTTACCTCTTCCCTCTCACTTCTTTCTGGAGATGTAGTTTCTTCACTTCTTTTGGAGTTACTTCATTCTAGGGGGGATCTGTGGTCTCTTTCTTCCTCTCTTATGGGGGGATTCTTTCATGTATCTTTGTGATGAATGGTGTCCTTGGGGGGTCTTATGGAGTCCTCCATTTTTCATCACTTAGGTAGTTTATTGCATTCTATTTTGTGGAGGAGTTTTGTTCCCATGTGGTTTTCTCCTTTACCCCATTTGA
This sequence comes from Sequoia sempervirens, assembly GCA_007258455.2. Taxonomy (NCBI): domain Eukaryota; kingdom Viridiplantae; phylum Streptophyta; class Pinopsida; order Cupressales; family Cupressaceae; genus Sequoia; species Sequoia sempervirens. The sequence goes on from VDFB02353493.1 coordinate 48,496,414, forward strand.
TTTAGTTTGTATTGCATTTGTACATGAGTACTTGATCAGGCCTTGTTACCGAGACTCATATTTGCATAATAATTTTCTTCCCCCTAAGTTGCACTTATGGGGGGTATTGGTGTAATTAATTATTTAATTACACTTTAGGATAAGTTTACTTAGGTAATTATTTATTTCCTAAGATAATTATCTTTTAATTCTTATCTTATCTTATTGAGCTATCTTTTTGCTCAAGATAAGATTAGGGTTACTTTTTCCTGCTTTATTGCGTCATTTCCTTTTCGAAGGATTTTGTATTATTTGTAAAACATTATTCTCAATAATCAACTATTCTGATTTTTGCTTGCACAACTTTGCTCTGAGAGTTTACAGAACTTCTCTATTTTTTGTTCTGAATATCTTCTCATCTAATAGGTGATTGCTTGCAGGTGATTCTTGGGGACTGTGAAGTTGGTTATTCAACTTCTACACATCCTTGAACTTATCTATTGTAGAAATAGCCACATGAACTACCCTATTATTAAATTCTTCTCTAGACATTTTAGAAACTATCCTAGCCTTTTTCCTTTTCTTAGGTTGTCTCCATTGTTCAAGCAACTTATCCCAAATTGGGGCTTCCTCTTGTACAATGATTGGCTTGTTAGTAATCCTCCTTTCCAACCATTCTAGAGTTGTCTATGGCTCATTTATCACCTCCTTATTGGGACTATCAACCACATTCACTTCAACATCTTGCTCTATTTATGGTTTATTTTCTTGTTCATCCTGGTCTTGATGAGGACTATCAATAACTTCTTCTTTGTTTTCCCTTTCCTTAGGGTGATCTTCCTTTTCATCAATTATTACCTTCTCAAGGGACTTTGATGATTTTCCTTGAACAACTTCAAATCTCTGTTCTTACTTTCCGCTCCGGAGGTGGACTGTCTTATTTCTTGTACAAACTTCCTCCATTCTCCACTATCAGGAGTGGAAATATCACCATCTTCTCCATTTAGTTGTTTAGGATTGTTAGATATTTTCCCCTCCTCATGAATTTCCTCTTCATAAACTTGCACATTTTGATGTGGAGAAGGAATGGGAGAATTATTTCTTGTAGCTACTCTCTTCTCTACATCATCGGTAGGTTCCTCTTCATCTTGCACCTCCTCTTCTACAGTTCTCACTTCTTCCACTGAAGCAACCTTTTGCTTAGGAGAGTTCCTTCTAACATATACCTTGGGATATTCCCCTAAATTTTCTAAATCAACAAGTTTTACTGCAAAAGGAGCATCTATGGCAGGTTCACCTTTCCTAGATTTTGCAGTCTTCTTCCTTCCTATGATCATTGTTCCTTTCCTCACTAGTTGTGAGGCTTCACCTTCTTGAACATCAATTCCAACTTGAGGAGCTCTCTTATTCTTAGGAGATGGCTTCTCTCATTTTTTTACCTATACTAGGCTCCTTGTTCTCTTCTTGATAGATTCGAGTTCATCTACTTCTTCATGGACTTCCTCATCATGGGGTTGAGCAACCTCATCTTCTTTATTTACTTAAGCTTCTTCTTCATCTTGAGACTCAAAGTCTCCCATTAAGTCATAGGTGAACTTGACACCTTCATATTCCAATTCCAACACTTTGTGTTTGACCCACAACCTACAGTACTTATTTACTAGTTTAGTGACCTAATTTAAATTTATAACTTCTTCCTCTGACCAAGTGATAGGAGGCAGTGGTTTATTCCTATAAGGCTCATAATCATGATATTGAACTAGATTTACCTACTCATCCTATACCTAATTAGGTACTTGTGGTACTTTATAGAACCTTATCAAATTGAGGTGAAATCTAGAAAATCTTCTCCTAAGGACATCAAATTCATCCCTACAATTGACCCAATAGTCCTCTATGTGGTCCTCTTGCCTGAAAGTTCTATTGGCTTGCTTGATGGCTTTTCCATAAGCATCAAAATTATTTTTGTTGGTGTGGGAATATAGCTCAAATTGGGCCATTTCTTTCTCATAGTTTTGAGCACTTTGAATAGAAGGAAAGACTTCTAAAGTACCCATTCTCAGTGGCAATTTTGATCCCAATCCTTTCTTCTTTATGTTTCCTTATTGTAGGATCTCTTCAAAGCCTGCCATCTATCTTGTCAATTCTAGCATTAGGAGCTTATTGGTGGCATACCAGGGTAGTCTGAGAGGGACCACTAGAGATCCTTGTATCTAGATGTATGTGAATCTCTGGAATTGGATAAACCACTAGCCATATTTCTTGATCAGGTCCATGGCATCGACATAAACCCTTACATGAAGAGCATCCTACAAAAAAATGGGAATATACATGAAAAAGGAATCATTAGCTCTTATGTAATTGGATGTTTTCTATTGTAATTGTGGGTACACATCCCATATCTTATGTTGTCCTAAGGTTCTTTTGTAGCTAAGACCCTTGTATTTGTTCTTTTGTGCCAACATATAAACAAGATAGGAGGCCATAGTGAACCTATTACTTTCTTGCACACTCCTCAATTGAGCATCCGGTTATTTCTTATGATCCTTTCCTAGTGATAATGTTTGTTAGCCACAATTTCTGTAATGGGATGGAACATCCAATTTTGAAATATGTGGGCCTCTTCCACTCCCATAACTCTACCCAAAAGAGTTATGATATCATGATATTCTTGCTTGAAATCACTTTGGTGTAGTTGCTTGGGTAACTTTGAGTAGTGTGGCTTGGGTTTCAATATCAATGCATTATTCATGATCTCCACTGCTTTATTGGGGTCTTGTTCATAGAACTTGATTGCTTCCCCAATATTGATTTCTTCTATGAGTTTGTGATGAGAGTTAATGTTGAAGACCTCTCTAATGGACTTCTTAGTTATGTTACCCATGACTTTTCCTTGTGGCCCAATTATGATTCTTGTTATGGAGTCATAATGCTTTGCACACTTCAAGACCAACTCAGGACATAGTTGTGTTGGAGGGAACCTTGCTACCTATGCCAATCCAGTGTGAGTGATCTTCTGACCTAGCTCAGTTGGTTCATTTTCAAACATCCTCTACTAAAAATCATCATAATCCACATGGCCCATGTTTTTATCTACAATCTTTGTCTCTGGCCATATGCCCTTGAATTCATACTTCATCCTTTTTGGTCTTCTCCTAACCTCTTCTTGCACTAGAGCTGCTTTTGCCTTGGTGGTTTTGTTAGGACTATCCTCAACCTACATCTATTAGAGAAAGGACCATAATTAAAAAAATTAAAAACAATAATATATCCACTTTATGATGCACCAACATGAGAAAATAATGCTAATAAAAATTCAAATTCTAATGCAAGCAACTCACTTTATCAAATTTCAAGTAAATCCCACTCAAATGAATTGATATCCACTAATAAATTCCAAGAAATCATCATATGTCACTCATTTATCAATGGCACTTGAAATCCAAGACATAAAGAGAAAGTTCAAATAATCTGAGCAAGCTCAGATTCTTTGACCAAACTAAGGTTTAGCTAATTCGAGCAAGCTCAGATTTTCTAAACTTAGCCAATCATATGCATTTTCTCAATTAATCAAGTGGAAATGATGATGGATGAAGTGCATCGATTCAATCAATCATGTTCAAGCTTTGATCACTTCATCGACACCCCATAGATTATGTTTATTCTAAATTTCATGTTTTTTGAGGCATTGGGTTTCAATCATTCACAAGGTTTGAGTACTTCTAGGGACCTCAAATTACGCAAGTGAACTAATGTTCAGGTAATCTGAGCTTGATTGGATTTTTCAATCATACGCTAAGCTCAAAATTTGACTAAGTTTTGATCACTCAAGGTCTGGTCCTAGGTCAATCATGAGACTTAGATAATCTAAGGGGGCTCAGATTCTCTAAGTAGATTAGAGCTCAAAAAATTTGAGGTCCCTTAGAATTTTTGCATTCTGCATAGGCTCAAGATTTTGCCAAGTAATGAATCTTGATCTCTTCAAATTAATAAAACATGAACATTTAATCACTTTAAGATTGAATCATTGGAATAGTATCATGAATTTTACTCAAACAACTTCAAAATCATTGACAAAAATCATTTTATCAAACTTGAAATCTTAAAAACTAGGATTTCAGTGAGTAATGAAAACTAGAAAACCGCTCCAAAATCTAACTATCAATCATAGATGAAGGATGCAACGAGAGGGGTTTTGAAAGAAATCAACAGGTTTATTCACTCAACACATGTAGATGAAACATACCCTTGACCCTCCTTTTAGAATAACCCTTTTTAAAGAACTGAAAACCCTAAACGATGGAACAAAACTCAATATTCAACCCAACAGATGACCAATCTACCCAAGGATTCATCAGTAGAGCTCAAATGAAACAAGATCACTAAAAAGGAATCAAAATCTTATAATGAAATAATGGGAAATGAAGGAAAATCCCAATAACAAGGCAACGGTGAAGGACAATAACCCTAAATGATCACCCTAGGAGAAAACGCCCAATGTCAGATCTCAATATCAAACTCAATACCAAATTCCTGGTGGTGTAAACTCTATCCAACCTTGAGCTTTCAATAATATGGAATGACCAACTGATTGTTTGTTCTGAATATATTCCCCAAATTTGTCTTTTGAACTCATTAATTTCAAGCAATAAATGTTAGTACGGGTGTCTCAGGAAATCTCAGAAATGTGATAGAAGCTTAGATTCAGGTAGTTCGAGGTTGCTTGGATTATCTGACTGGACTAAGGTTTGGGTAATCTGAGGTACCTTAGAATTATCAAACATGCTCATAACTTAGTCAATTTTTCCTTGAATTCAAAATTTCAAGTGTGGGTTCATTTTTCAAGACCAAATTCATCATTTGAAGTTGGAAATTAACAGCTCAAACACAAGTTTATCATTAAACAAAGGGGTGGATGAGACCAAGACTGAGAGATTCATTCCTAGAGGGGACAAAGTTAGGACCCTACAAAAATCAAACAAGAAAGAAAAGTAAGAAAAGAGGGTCCCTGCTTTCAATGGGGTGTGTGTGCAAAAATTGCACAACAAATGGCAACTCCTACTAGGGAAATGCTCTAGATCATTTCGATGACAAACTACAATCAAGAACCTAGAATCTCCAATTTCAATCCTCACATCAGGCCAACCACAAGTAGGATTTTTCAAAGCTCATGAACAAGAAAACCTTTCCTGTGCCAAAGTCAAAGTGTGTGCAAGCGTATTCATTTCCCTCCCTCAGTTGTTGTAGGAACCAAATTTAGTCTAATCAAGCTATGTAAAGATTCTAACTTCAAAAGCATCCTAGATAGACCGTCGCTACCAGTCAGACATACATAGCCTTGATGAGGTTATCATTGTGGCCCTCCCAAGCATAGCTCTAATACCAACCAGGCATCCATATCCCCAATAGAGATACTCAAATAATCTTGATAAGGTGAACATTCACTTTTAATTTTCAATATGATTTTTTCTTTTCTTTTTTATATTCTTTTGAAATATTTTAAACTTTCCTTTTCACCTTGTAAGCAATAAATCTCACACTCAGGGTTGAGAACCATAGTGGCATTGAAGTAAAAATAATATTTTTCACTTGATCAAATTTCGTAAGGAACCCTTAGCAACCTTGGAATCCTTAAGATGTGTTTATAAGTGTAAGACCCAAGAACATTCTAGATTTAACTTAGTTGATTGACTCATCTTCCTTAGGTATTAGCACATGTGACACCAAGTGAAGGATTTCCACTGATTGAATCTAGAAGGATGATTATATTTTGTAAAAGAAATATTTAGAAAAATCCTTAATAATGTAATGATTGTTGTGCAGGTGCAACATGCCCAAAAGAAAATAGGGGAACCAAAAAGAAAAAGAAAAAATAGAAGCAAACCCAAACTAACCAAAAGTAGAAAACAAACTAAAACAAAGAAAAGTGAAAGGAAACCTAACCTAACTATTTACAAGGAAAGAGCTAGAAGTAGCTCAGGATTGGAATTAGTGCTTCAAATATTGCCCATTGATTGGTAGCGGGATATCTTCTCTAGTGAGATTTTTCAGTTGAAAAGCATTGTCTCCCAGTATCTCTGAAATCTGGTAGGGGCCAAGCTAAAGCTTATCAAAATTTCCATGCTCCCCTTTTCTATCATGTGCTTCATCCAAATAGAGAACAAAGTTAAAGATTCAAAATGCTTTCACCTTGGCTCTCCTATCAAGCCATCTTTTAACAACACCTTGATGTTTCGTAATGTTTTCTAAGGCTTAATCTCTTTTCTCTTCAAGGTGTAGAAGTTTAGCCAAGCGGGCCTCACATCTACCCCCTTCGCCATAGTAATCATTGATAAATTGCAAAGTGGGAATCTTCAATTGAATTGGGAAATATGGCTCCAAACCATACATAAGGTGATAGTGAGAGGTTCATAGATAGGCCATATGTCTAGTGCAATCTTCCCAAAGAGAAAATCTAAGTTGGGTGTGCCAATCTTTGGGATTCCTATCTAACAATTTGCAGATGACTATTAATTGATTCTTATTCAAAGACTCATCCAAACTGTTACCTTGTGGGTAGTAATTAGAAGCAAACTTAACAATGATTCCATGGTCAAAAGCCCAACTAGAAAAAATTAATGATGCAAATGTAGGACCATTATCACAAACCAAAGCAAATAGAAAACCAAAGCAAATAGAAAACCAAAGCGATTGATAATACATGGTTCTAAAAAATTGATTACCACTTCATAAGTGCACTAATTAAAGCAAGAGCTTCACTCCATCTAGTAAAGTAATTAGTTACAATGAGAATGTACATGTGGCCAACAGAGGAAGGTGGGTTGATTGGAGCAATAAAGTCCAAACCCCACTGTGCAAATGGTTTTACCTCGATGACTGGTTGAAGTTGGAGGGATGCATACTTCTAGTTACTTGTATTTTGACACACATGAAAGGTCCTCATGTGGTTGTGGGCATCTTTGAACAAAGTGGGCTAGTAATAGCCTATCCTTAGAATCTGATTCTCAGTGGCTAGTGTAGAACTATGGCCTGTGCCATACCTATCATGAATTTAGTCATCACTCTTTCATCTTCCTCCTTCCCAAGACAGTGAAGGTAAATGCCTTCATTATTATTTTTATATAAAGCAACACCCTTTAACATGAATTTTTCACTTTTCAAACACAAAAATATCTATTGCATTGCATTACGATGATCATGACATTGTTGATTTAAAAGATAGTAGATAATGTCATCATACCAATCCCCTGGGGAAACATCTTGGAGGTGATAGTATTGGGTTGTGAGATCAGGACCCATTTCAGCCATTGTATTAGTTAATCCCTATCCTCTTACCAATTTCAATGGCTAAATCTCAATATCATATTCTTGCAATGTTGTCACCCACTTCGCTCTTCATTCTCCCAATTCATTTTGCATCAGTAAAAGCTTAACTACATGATCAGGCACTATCACAAAGACCTTATTTCTCAAGATGTAATGCCTGAGTTTCTTTACAACTCTGACTAAAGTATAAGCCTACTTCTCTACACTAGGATATCTCAATTCTACATCATTTAAAGGAGCACTCATGAAAGCTATAGGATGCTCATTTCCTTGGTCCAATTTCTGGGTTAATATTCAAGCACAAGAGTGATCTGATGCAAAAGAATATACATAAAAGGTTTTGGAATAATCAGGACTCACCAATACCGGAACATCAACTATTTCCCTCTTAATTTCTACAAATGCCTCTTTTTCCTCTACACTCTACTCAACCTTTGCATCTTGCTTGAGAATTATATTCAAGGGTTTAACTATTTCTGCAAATCTAGTGATAAACTTCCTAGTAAAGTTGATTTTTCCAAAGGACTTCATTTCCTTTTTACTTGTAGGAGGATAAATCTTAAGTATGGCCTCCACTCACCCTAGATCAATAGAGATACCCTTTTCTAAGATAACATTCCCTAACCGTTTCTGTTCAATAACTCCAAAGATACATTTCTTGTGATTAAGTGAAATGCCCAATTCTCTACACCTTTGGAATACCTTGCACAAGTCTGCAATATGATCTCGTTTCTTGGAAAAGACTATCAAGTCATCCATATAAATAATGATGCATTTACCGATAATGTCCTTAAAGGAAATGTCCATATCCCTCTGAAAATTTTCTCCAGCATTGATTAGCCCAAAATGCATCCTTCTATATGCAAAGGTGCCCCACTTTGTAGTGAATGCAGTTTTGTGCCTATCCTCGTATTGTACTAGAATCTGATTATATCTAGAATATCCATCTAGAAAGGACATCATTTGAGATCTGTTGACAATCTGTAACACTTCATCCAGTGATGGGACTAGATAGTTGTCATTTTCCGATGCACGGTTGAGATTTCTAAAATCAACATAAAGCCTGATTTCCTTGTTCTTCTTTCTCACTAGAACCAAATTAGCCACCCAAGTTGAATGCCTAACTAGAAATATGATATGAGAAAATAATAACTTGTGTACCTCCTTTTGGATGATGGGTTCCAGTTGGGAATTGATTGGTCTTTGTCTTTTCCTGAAAGGCTTGGCACCTGGCTTGAGAGGAATGGTATGTGTAATAATTGAAGTATTATAAGTCTTCAAATATTCGTATCTCCAAGCTATTACATCCTGGTATGTATGTAGTGCATCTATGATTCCTCTCCTTTCCTTTGGAGTACATACCTTTCCAATTAAAATAGTGTTAACATTGTCTGGAGTTCCCATATTATAGGTATCACACTGACTACTAATGGACTCCTTCTTGGCGTGTTGTTCCTAATCTTTAATCCTATCTATATCAAATATTCTCTCCAATTTTACCATCCCCCTCACAATAGTGTTGTTCTTCAGGTTGATAACTCCTTCTAGGTCCATCTCTACCTCATGAGGCTCCACTTCATCAATTATCTATAATGTAAACACATCATAACTCATAATAAAATCAAGAATATGTTTTTCATCCTCAAACACCTAAAAATTAGTTACATTGTCAGGCAATGATGGCACTAGAGTTAGCTCTACAGTAAAAATTTTCAAGCCTGAAATTGACAAGGGTTGTAATGTACTGGATGCCTTAGCTAAAGCATCAACAATTTTCTTTTTGTTGTGAGGTATTAGTTGAATGTTGAAAGCATCGAACCCCTCAATAAGATCCCATACTCTATGTCTTTAATTAGTCATTCTTCTATCATGACATGAGTACTGCTTTTTGACTTTCTTGACTATAAACTCTGAATCTCCAAACACTTGCAAAATCTTAACCTTCTTTCTTAACGCCATCAATAACCCATGAATCAAAGCTTCATATTCAACTATAGTATCAGTATAGTGGAATTGGATTCTATGGAAAACAAAGAAGGTTTTACCTTTAGGACTGATAAGCTCAAACCCTGCCCCAGTACCTTGCTTGGATTTTGATCCATCAAATCTAAGTGTCCAGTAGTCGACAATCCCTAATCTTCTTGATTTTCCTTTACTTTTGCTACTACTTGGAAGCTCTCCAGAAAGCATTAGACCTTTACCTTTGGGATCACCTTGAGTTATTTGCATGCTTATCCTAATAGTTGGGGTTGGATTGATGCATCTCTGTATCTGCTCCACTACTATCTAGCATAGGTAACATTTCGATGTCTGGCATAGGCAACATTGCAATTTTGAATGGGAAGAATTATGGACTGTACACCAATTTGGAAGAAGTAACTCCTCAAAATTCATATCTCTACCTAATTGAATTTGATCCTCTATACATTTATGGATAGATTCTTGAAAATTATCCAACAAATTAAGTTGACCATCTTCCTAGTCCTCACCTTCCTCTATTGGTTCAACCAATTCCCTAGTGTTGCTGGATTCAAATGTAAGCTCACCAAGTGTACTCTGCAACATAAAAATTTCCTCTACATATGAATCTAAAACAAGAGCTTCCAGTACATAATTCCCCAAACTAACTTCATATACCAATATTTCATTTGAAGTATTCTAGTATTTAGTAATTACATACTTCATTCTAGGTTCCCTTTTCAATCTAGATATGATTCAGTACTTCTTTCGAGGGAAGCCACATGTGGGAATGAAAAATTGATACATATATGTTTAGTGCCTTGGTGAAATATTTATGTAAGATCAAACCATAAGTGTCAGGAATGTCTGCCACTTGAATATTAATTACTTGTTGAATCCTAGGGTCTAACACAATCTACATAGGAATCATATTTAGTTCTCCACTACATTCACCTCTATTTTGTCCAACTGAGTGACTTTCCATTTAGAGGCTGGAGGAGTAATACCTAGGGCTCTACAAAAAGTGAAAGGCATAACATTTGTGGAAGCTCCTGAGTCTAAAAGGAAATTGTGCAAATTATTTCCAAAAAGATGAACATAGATCAAAAAGGGAGGAGTTTCTATTTTTCCTTGAAATAGACTTAGCTAAGTATCAACTTGTGCAACATGAATCTTATCCTTTTCCTTCCCTTTATCTCTAGGTTGTGCTTGGAATTGACCTTGATCTTTTAGCACTTGGGAACTAGAGGTCCTCCCAGCCACTTCACTAGTTATCTTTTCTTGAGGGGCTACATTTGGCCTAAAGGCTCTTACAACTACATCTTTGATAGCATGAACTCTTAGTAACTCAAAAGAAGAAAGAATGACCTTTAATTTCTTGAGTTCTTCAACCACATAATCACTTAACTGCTCCATGTTCATATCAGTATGAAAGTCCTTGGGATGATTCACCAACTTCTCCTTACCTTCATCCATGTTCTTTCCTCTAGCAAAATCAAATTGTCCTCCTTTCAAAAAATATTGTGTGAGAACATGAGGATATGATGGATTATTGCTTGCATTTGGATCAGATGGCGTAGTGAATTTTTTGGGAGGGATTGATGTAGTGAATGGACCTCTAGCTTGTGGATTTAAATTGGGGCGGCCTATTCCTCAAGTCATATTTTCTTGTAGGTTGTTGGAACATCTGAACTTCTCCAATGCCACTCTCTTCTTCATTTAAAGGACCATTATCGTTCTCTATTTCTTCATTTAACAATTGTGAAATTTCATCTCCATTGTATACTTGTTTTTCTTTATTATCCTATTCACTTACCTCTTCTTTTGGCCTATTCTCTTCATTTAATGGGAAAGAAGCATGATTTAGAAAAATTACTGAGGAGTCATAAGGATTGGATGGTACTAGCTCTTGACTATTGGAATTGTTTTCCACCTCATACTAAAAGATGGATGCAATAGTTTGGAACTCAGGGCAGTCCAACTCAGAATGTTAATTTGTCTTGTGGAGTCTACACCATCCAAATAAAGCTACCTCTACCAGATACACACCACTTGGAGGCTTCTCCTGATTAGGAGGTTTATCCAATGGAGTAGGGACACCTCCATTGTTTGACCTTGTATTCCATTTCTTGTTCTTCCTAGGTGGTTGTCTCCTTTCAAATCCTTTTCCACCCATTTGTGCTCTTTCAAAATTCTGACCAGATGATTGCCCTCTGTCAAAATTTTGCCCATGTCCTTGTGCAGAATCTCAACTCTCCCTATTATAATTGGTCTACATATTCCTCTAAGAAACTTGGATTTGAATATTCCGATTCCTTAGGTATGTTACTTCCATGTTTATCTTCTTCACCTGCTCTATCAGCTCATCCAATCTTTCCTTGTCAGGATTACTATAAGGCACCAAATTCACATTGTTCTTAGAGTATCTTGATGCTACTCCTGAACCCATGGATTGGCTTAGGACTTCAAATTTTTTTAAGTATGTGGGAAAAATAGCCTATTATTGTGAATGGAGGGGTTGATTGACACTTTTCTAAGGATAATTGGTGATTGGTTGAGCTTGGTTCATTAGGGGACTTGGATGTGGAACCAAAGGCAATTGTGGTACCAGATTCATAATGGGGGTATGGTTGGTTAGAGCCTAGTTGATTGCTTGAATTTTTCCTAGATGAGCAATAAATCATACAGACAAAAGGGGTCTAGAAAAATGCTACCTCAGATCTGTGATAAGCTTGATAGCCTTTGTATAAGCATTAAGTAGACTATTCAGAGGATTGGGCCTCCATTTAAGGAAAGTGGTTGTAAGACTGTCAAGAGATTCACAATAAAATTCTAAAGCAGTAGCATCATCTATAGCATAAGTAACCTAAAACCTAGTATATGCTAGATGAAATATATTATTGAATGACCCTATAGGATTTTTAACTTCTCTCTTAACCTTAGTGAATAGTAGATACAACTCATTAGCATTAATAGGGATCTTAAACTTTTGCATAAATGCATTTTCAAGTTTTGTCCAATTGTGAATTGACCCAACAGGAAAATGATTGTACCAATAAAAAGCATCTTCTCCTAGAGAATAAGGGAAAAGTCTACTTGCAACATCCTCATGATTAATCCCTCTATCTCTAAGACAAGTCTAGAAAATACTGATGTGTTCCTCTACAGTTCAATTAGGGTCATTGATATGAAATTTAGAGTAGAAATGTTCAAGATTCTTGGGGATGACATTGTAGTTATTAAAGGAAAAAGGTGATGGGTTGTTTTCCAAGAAATCCATTGGTGGTGGTGGAGGTGGTAAAGGTTGATTTATGACTGGTCGGGGTTATTGAATTGGAATGGCCTTAGAATCAGATGATGATGGGGATTGATGATGATGAGGATGATGGAGAGGATGGAAATTTTGGGGCAGATGATGACTCTCCCCTTCTTCTGGTCCTCCTTGACCTAGTAGTGGTTTGCAATTCTTGAAACTCTTCCTCCCCTGGTGTAGATCCAGTCTTTCTTTGAAATCTTTCAAGAGAAATGATAGATAGAAAATGATCCAGCTTGCTTATTCAGACCCTCCTCGTGCCAATTTGTTGATGGTTTTTTTTCCACAAATCAGAAAAAATACAAGTATCTTGTCTCTCTTCAAAGGTAAATCTCTATCTGCAAGCCTCAAGGGATAACCCCAAGGTCTCTAATGTTAGGTCTTGACAATGCAAAAATGGCCCAGATAGTATATGAAAATGTTGGTAATCACAAGGGACCTTACAAAAAAAATACTGGACACTTTAGACTTATCAGATCTTGCAATGTAGTGATACTTTTAATCCTAAATATAAGCCATATTCTCAAAGAAATAACAAAATATAAAGGGTTTAGAGAGATCTTAAAACTAAACTAATTCCTAAGACCAACAATGCAAATGATTAAACACTCAAAGTGGACCAATCCTTCAAAACCAATTCCTACTTAACCCAGATCAAACCTATAATCTCATAGAAATAATGCAATCTTCTAAGGAATTAAATATTTTTATATCATGAAGCATTCACCCAATTCAACCTTATTTGATAATTGAAATGAATAAATACCCACAATCGAACTTAGCATAAATTTAAGGCCTGGGCTACCTTTACACAACAACTTACAATCAACAAGCTGTTAAAAGTATGGACAAAGGATTGCTCAAACACTTCAAATATCAAATCATCAACACTATTGCATCATATATAAATCTAAAATCTAACATGTAACTAATAATCTCAAAGCAATCTCAAAGATATGGAGTAACAAGAACCATTCAAAATGAAACAACACAAGAAAGAGCACCAAAGAACAATGTCTTTACTTATATTGAATCACCCAATATTGCAACAATACAAGTATTCAATGTAGCAGCACTTGCTAGGAGAAAATGATAACTCCTAACTCAACTCTAGCTCTAGCAACTAAGACTTAACTTTTTCCACCCCTTACAAAGGAGGCTTGAACCTCAATTTATAGAGAACTCTCACTAGGTCAGCCCAAATTAGGGTTTACATCCATAGGTTAGCCAGACAAGTCAGCCTAGAAAGTTCTAAATAAAAATAAAGTTTGCATTTAATATTTGGGGCTTCATCTAGGTTGGCCTAGGTTCTTCCAATAATATCTTATTCATGGCACAAAACCTGAGGTCCCCCATCTAGCTGGCTAGAGGTCACATGTCTGGCACAAAAATCTAGGTGACTACTTGTTGACTATTCTCCTTTTCTCCCTCCTGGTTGGCTTCTAATTTATTAAATAATTCCTTGACCTTCTCCAATATTTCTTTCACATCTTCTAGGTCTAGAACTAGAATAAACTTAATTCTTGTTTTATGATTTTTGAATTCCTCCAGGTATTGAGTCATTACCTTATTCCATTACATTTGCAACTCATGATATTTGTACAATTTAGAAATGTAGATAGTTGCATCCTCCAAATTTTCCTTAGTGATTGGAGCACCATCAGAAGGAGCATATATCTCATGCCACCATCCATGCAATCTACCAATGTTCATGTTCTTCTATCCAAATTTCCTCCTTCCAGTCATTATCTCTAGGAAATTGATGCAATTGTTGTATATTTCCTTCATTTTCCCTTGCAGTTTCATTATCTTCTTTAAGGCCTTTGTGAGGATCTCCTTCATATAATTCCAAACTTCAACCCATTCCTTCACCTTGGCAACTTCATCTCAAGAAAGGATATCCAACTTAGGCATTTATTCCTTTGACACCTACAAGATCTTTTTCAGCTCATTTGTAGTTGAATCATCAATTTTGTTGCAATCTACAACAAATTGTGAAGTATGATCAAGAAATTTAGAAGCATTAGTGTATATCTTCAAAATCTACTCAATTGCTTCATCTCCTCTGCTGCTAACATCTTGGAGCCAAATATGAGTATAATGCACAAAGGACTTTAATCTTTCAATTTTTGTAACTGCCTCCTTAGGAAACAATCCTTCTGGCACAATACCTTCACTTTGCATAGTCTGCAAAGGCTTCATCAAGTTTTGTATATATTTATAAACACCATTGAATTATTTTTGTAATTTTTCTTCTCCTCTATCTCCCTATCCAATCTCCTCGGGATTGCTTGAGAAGATTCCCGGAACACTTCTTTTTCTTGTTCCTTGGTAGTTTGCCCTAGGTTTATTGTTTACACCTTGTTGTCTGATGGCCTAATTTCATCCTTGAACTTATTTTCTGCAGGAATAGCTTAATGAACCACCCTATTATTAAATTCATCTTTGGACATTTTAGAAACTGTCATGGCCCTTTTCCTTTGCTTAGGTTGTCCCCATTGTTCAAGCAACTTATCCCAGCTTGGGGCTTCTTCTTGTACAATGATTGGTTTCTTACTAAGCCTCCTTTCCAACCATTCTGGAGTTGTAGATGGCTCAGTTATCACATCCTTATTGGGACTATCAACCACATTCACTTCAACATCTTGCATTGTTTTTGGTTTATTTTCTTGTTCATCTTGGTCTTGATGAGGACTATCATCAATTTCTTCTCTATTTTCCCATTCCTTAGGCTGATCTTCTTGTTCATCAGTTATTACCTTCTTAGGGAACTTTTATGCTTCTCCTTGAACAACTTCAGACTCTATGTTCTTACTTTCTACTCTGGAGGTGGATTGTCTTATTTCTTGTACAAAATTCCTCCATTCTCCACTATTAGGAGTGGGAATATCACCATCTTCTCCATTTAGTTGTTTAGGATTGTTAGATATGTTCCCCTCATGGATTTCCTCTTTAGAAATGTGCATATTTTGATGTTGAGAAGGAATGGGAGAATTATTTCTTATATCTTCTCTCTTCTCTACATCATCAATAGGTGCCTCTTCATATTGTACCTCCTCTTCTATAGTTCTCACTTCTTCCATTGGAGAAACCTTTTGCTTAGGAGAGCTCCTTCTAACATATACCTGTGGATTTTCCCCTAAACTTTCTAAATCAACAAATTTTGCTGTAGAAGGAGCATTTGTGGTAGGTTCAACTTTCCTGGCTTTTGCATCCTTCTACCTTTGTGTGATTATTCTTCTTTTCCTCATTGGTTGTGAGGTTTCACCTTCTTGAACATTAGTGCCAACTTGAGGAGCTCTCTTATTCTTAGGAGATGGATTATCTCCTTGTTTTACACGTACCTAGATCCTTGTTCTTCTCTTGATAGACATTGGTTCATCTAGTTCTTCATGGACATTCACCTCATGGGTTTGAGCAGCGTTAAATTCTTTATTTACTTTAGGTTATTCTTCATCCTAAGACTCCAAGTCTCCCATTAAGTCATAGGTGAACTTGACACCTTCAAATTCCAATTCCAACACTTTGTGTTTAACCCACAACCTTGAGTACTTCTTTACTAGTTCAGTGACCTAATTCAAATCTATGACTTCTTCCTCTGACCAATTGATAGGAGGTAGTGGCCTATTTCTATAAGGCTCATAATCATGATATTGAACTGGATTTACCTCCTCATCCTATATCTGATTAGGTACTTGTGCTAGTTTATACAACCTTATCAATTTGAGGAGAAATATAGAAAATATTCTCTTGAGGACATAAAATTCATCCCTACAATTGGCCCAATAGTCCTGTATGTGGTCCCTATGCCTGAAAGTTCTATTGGCCTACTTCATGGCTTTACCATAAGGATCAAAATTATTTCTATTGGTGTGGGAATCCATCTCAAATTGGGCCATTTCTTTTACATAATGTTGAACACTTTGAATAGAAGGATAGGCTACCATAGTCCCCATTCTCAGTGGGAATTTTGATTCCATTCCTTTCTTCTTTAAGTTTCCTTGTAGGATCTCTTCGAAGCCTACCATTTTTCTTATCAATTCTAGCATTAGGAGATTATCGGTTGGATACTAGGGTAGTCTAAGAGGGACCACTAGAGATCCTTGTATTTAGATGTATGTGAATCTCTAGAATTGGATGAACCATGGGTCATATTGCTTGATTAGGTCCATGGCATAAAAAAAAAACCTTGACATGAAGAGCATCTTGGAACAATCTAGGAATATACATGAAAAGGCATTATTAGCTCTTCTATAATTTGATGTTTTGTGTTGTAGTTGTGGGTACACATCCCATATCTTATCTTGTTCTAAGTTTCCCTTGCAGTCGAGACCCTTGTATTTGGTCTTGTGTTCCAACATATAAACAAGATAGGAGGTCATAATGAACCTATTAGTTTCTTACACACTCCTCAATTAACAATCCAAATTATTTCTTATGATCCTTGCCCAGTGATAATGTTTTTTAGCCACAATTTCTATAATGGGATGGAACATCCAAGTTTTAAATATGTGGGCCTCTTCCACTCCCATAACTCTACCCAAAATAGTTATGATATCATCATATTCTTACTTGAAATCACTCTGGTGTAGTTGCTTGGGTAACTTTGAGTAGTGTGGCTTGGGGTTCAATATCCATGCATTATTCATGATCTCCAAAGCTCTGTTGGGGTCTTGTTCATAGAAATTCATTGCTTCCCCAATATTGATTTCTTCTATGAGTTTTTGATGAGAGGCAATGTTGAAGACCTTTGCAATGAACTCCTCAGTTAAGTAAGTCATGAATCTACCTTGTGGCCCAATTATGATTCTTGTTATGGAGTCATAATGCTTTGCACACTCCAAGACCAGCTCAGGACATAGTTGTGTTGGAGGGAACCCTACTGCCTATGCCAATCCAGTGTGAGTGATCTTTCGAGCTAGCTCAGTTGGTACATTCCTGAACATTCTCTGCTAAAAGTCATCATAATCCACATTGCCCATGTTTGTATCTGCAATCTTAGACCATGCAGAAGCAATATTTGTCTTTTTCCATATTACCTTGAAGTTGTACTTCAACCTTTCTTGTGTTCTCCTGAACTCTTCTTGCTCTAGAGATGCTTTTGTCTTGGTGGTTTTGTCAAGACTATCCTCAGCCTGCAATTGTTAGAGAAAGGACCATAATTACCGAAATGAAAAATAATAATATATCCACTATATGATGCACCAACATGAGATAATAATACTAATAACAATTCAAATTCTAATGCAAGCAACTAACTTCATCAAATTTCAAGTAAATCCCACTCAAATGAATTGGTATCCACTAATAAATGCCAAGAAATCATTATATGTCACTCATTTATCAATGACACTTGAAATCCAAGAGATAAAGTGAAAGTTCAGATAATTCGAGCAAAGCTCAGATTCTCTGACCAGACTAAGGTTTGGCTAATCTGAGCAAGCTCAGATTTTTTGAACTTATCCAATCATATGCATTTTCTCAATTAATCAAGTGGAATTGATGTTGGATGAAGTGCATCAATTCACTCAATCATGTTCAAGCTTGGATCACTTCAAAGACACCCCATAGATTACATTTTTTCTAAAGTTTAAGTGTTTTGAGGCATTTGGTTTTAATCATTCACAAGATTTGGGCACTCCTAGGGACCTCGTATTACCTGGGTGAACTAACATTCGGGTAATCCGAGCTTGATTGGATTTGCCGATGAGACACTAAACTCAAAATTTGAGTAAGTGTTGATCACTCGAGGTAGGGTCCTAGGTCAATCATGAGACTCGAATAATCTGAGGGGATCAGATTCTCTGAGTAGATTATAGCTTGAAAAAACTAAGGTCCCTCAGAATTTTCATGTTTTGCATGGGCTCGAGATTTCATCAAGTAATGAATATTGATCTCTTCAAATTCATAAAACATGAACACTTAATCCCTTTAAGATTGAATCATTGGAATAGCATCATGAATTTTACTCAAACAACTTCAAAATCATCAACAACAATCATTTTATTGAACTTGAAATCTTAAAAGCTAGGGTTTCAGTGAGCAATGAAAACTAGAAAACTGCTCCAAAATCTACTGTCAATCATAGATGAAGGATGCAATGAGAGGGGTTTTGAAAGCAATCAACATGTTTATTTACCCAACCCATGTGGACAAAACCCTACCCTTGACCCCCCTTTTAGAATAACCCTTTTTTAAGAACCAAAAACCCCAAATGATGGAACAAAACTCAATATTCGACCCAACAGATGACCAATATACCTGAGGATTCATCAATAGAGCTCAAATGAAACAAGATCACTGAAAATGAATTAAAATATTATCTTGAAATCATAGGAAATGAAGGAAAATCCCAATAACAAGGAAGTGGTGAAGGACAAGAACCCTAAATGATCACAGGAGAAATACGCCCAATGTTGGATCTCAATATCAAACTCAATACCAAATGCCTGGTTGTGCAAACTCTATCTAACCTTGAGCTTTCAACAATATGGAATGACCAAATGACTATTTTTTCTTAATTTATTCCCCAAATTAGTCTTTTGAACTCATTAATTTCAAACAATAAAAGCTAGTACAGGTGTTTGAGGAAATCTCAGAAATGCAATAAAAGCTCAGATTCGGGTAATCTGAGGTGGCTCGAATTATCTAACTACACTAAGGGTAGGGTAATTTGAGGTACCTTGAAATTACTGAACATGCTCATGACTTAGTCAAATTTTCTTTCAATTCAAAATTTCAAGTGTGGGTTCATTTTTCAAGAGAAAATCCATCATTTGAAGTTGGAAATGAACACCTCAAATGCAAGTTTATCGTTAAGTACAGGGGTGAATGAGACCAAGACTAAGAGACTCATGCCTTAAGGGGATGAAGTCAAGACCCTACGAAAAGAAAACAAGAAAGAAAAGCAAGAAACGAGGGTTCCTGCTTTCAGTGGGGTGTGTGTGCAAAAATACACAACACACTACTCTCCCTTGTATTCAACAACCATTTAGATTAGTTTCTACCTCCGACAAAACAAAGAGAATGGAGACTAGTGCTCTGGTTATGGGAGAACCTGAGGTGGAAGAGTTCACAAGACCTAGAAAGAGAATAATACTACTTTTAATGCTTCTACTTCTTCTACATCAAAAAGAATAAAAGAGAAGGCTAGGAGAGAAAAGGACTTAAGTGTATAATCTAAAGAAGAAGAAGAAGAGGATGAGGATTCCACTTTGATCTTGAAAAGAAATGGAAATGTCTCAAAGAGAAAAAGGATAAATATTTTTGATAATTTAGAAGAAGAGGAAGTTGAGAAAGAAAATGAAGCCTTTTGGGTACATGTACACAAGTAGGTGAAGAGAAAGAAGAAAAAGAAGTCAGATATAGTAGCACTGAAGAAGGAAAAGGAAAAGAAGAACAAAAAGGAGAAATATTTGGAAAGGAAACCCAGGCCAATGAAGTTGGACACACTATTTTAAGGTATGTTACATCATGAGACGCTAGAAGAAATGGTTGCATCATATAGAAAGGCGAATGAGTAGAATAGAGTAACAATAATTGAACCAATTGTTAAATTCATTGTTAATATTGAGGCTGATATGGAGAACATTAGGAAGAAAGTTCCTAATGATGTATGGAAAACTCTAATGGACAAAAGAAGAGAAGAAAATGAAAGGGAAGATAAGCTCATAATAGATGCTGTGGAGAAAATTGGTGTCTCATTATCTAATGCTAACAAGGCCACTCTATCCCAAGTACTTAATGAAGTATTCAGAACAATGAGAAGTGTTACATTCCTAATGGGAAGATATCAAGAGCAGCTTGAAAAAATGTGGAAAGAGATAGAAGATAAGACTATGGATATAGATAGGAAATATGGAATGATCCATATTGCCTCTAGCAGTAAGAATCAAGATTTATAAATTGAAGACACAGGGGATACTAACATAGAGGGATTCTTTGATAATATTCCTCTGGATACAGATGAACCCATGCAAGAGTTTTTTGAATATGAGGATACTATTGGGAATGGAAAGGAAATTGCAAACTATGATACTTTTGTTCCTCCAACAACTGAGGAGACTATAGAACAAGGTCACCTAGAGATACCTATTCCTTTGGTAGATAAAGAGTAGAACATCAATGAAGGTGAGAAGTATGAAGATCCAAGGCATGAGGATGAAGTGACTCAAGAAGGAGTGAATGATAGTGAGAAGGAAGGAGAAGGAGATAAAAATGAAAGTAAGGAACAAGGAAAGAATGAAAAGGATGAAGGAGGTAAAGACAAAGACAAAGACAAATACAAGATTTCCAACAAGGAAGAAGAAAGAGTAGTAGAAGAAGAAAAGTATAATACTAGAGAGAATGAAGAAGATGAGAAGTATAAGAATTTACCCATGCCCGCTAGTGAATCCTCCTCTGGGAATCCTTTTGGCTTACTATCTAAACAATTCAAGGTTCAATTAGTTGTTTCTTAGTTTTTGTAGCTGCCCATGAAATATGGTAGTGTTGATCTATGAAAAATATCTTATACACAAATTGTAACTGAGTGATATGTTTAGAGCATCGACATGAAAATAAACTATTGAAACACATCAAAAGAGTAGTGAATTGATAGATAAGGAAATGAAATATTTACAAGAGTTTGTTCTAGGTACTAAAGTTGACACATCTCTACTTGCAGTGGAGAATTTCAAGGTACTATTTGATTCCTTTTAGGAATATGCCTCTAGATTGAAAAGACAAACTAAAATAGACGCTGAGACAAGGATTACAAGATATAAGCTAATGGACATTATCGAGAAATGTGCATCTACACATAAAAAAGTTGGAGAACTCTTGAAGTAAGTGTTAGTTTGCAAGGAAGGTGCAAAGGAACAATTTTTATATTGTATGAAGTGGCTAAAGGACATCCAAGGAAAAAAGGTTGAGATGAGCTCCATTGAGTCTCAAATAGCTAATGCATCAAAATTCTATGATCCGACAATGGAAAAGATAATAAAAAATTGACTACTATTGTGGACCTACATGAAAATTTATTCACTTTACAGAGTCAAAATGAAGAGGTGATCAAGCAATTTGGAAAGCTAAGGTACTTGCTAAAATAAGAGCACAAACCAATCTCAAGTTCCCTTTCCTATTTTGATAGTATTTTAGAGATAAACCTTACACCTGACATTGTAGAAGAAGGAGAAGAGACATTGATAGAACTTGAGTCTCTACATAGAATGCTTGCCACAAAAAAGAAGAGTTGGGAAGAAGGAAAATCTGCTTGGAAAGCCATTCTTCAAAAGCTTCAGGAGTTAAAATCTTCGGGTTGAAAATTTATATCTTATGCACGTTCTCAGTTTTTCTGTTTTCAAACTTTATTGTATATATGCAGAAATTTTAGAATATTTTTCTATTTAGTTTCCTAAGGGGGAGCCAGTTATGTTTGTGTATATGTGTATGGTTCAGCAACCTTTGAACTTGATGTCAAAGGGGGAAGCTATTTGGAGAGACAGTTTGTTTTGGCACATGTTGCCATCAATGAAAAAGGGGGAGATTGTTTGGAGATAGTTGAAAGAATGAATAAGGTTTTCATTAATGTCACTACCACATCTACACCACATAATGAATGGGGGGATGTCTACAAAACATTATTTTACAAAGGTCTTTTGGCTAAGTGTATATACCAAAAGCTTTCAACACTCAGTGCCCTTTGGTATTTTCGTCCACGCTTGTTTTTATTTTTAGATATTCCTATGAGGTTCTAGTATATTGTTCATATATATCTTTGACATCTTAATTCAAAGATTTAATTTTTTTGGTTAAATGGTTCATGAGTTGCAAGTATCAGAAGTTTGACATATATGGTTTATAGAGTTTTTTATGTACTGGACCTTACCTAACCAATCCGCATTCCTTCGTGGATTTGAGCTAGATGTTGTGGTTCTGAGGGAAGGTTTACAGGTGTGAGTACAATGTATCTTTCGGTTGGCATGGAATTTTATTGTTTGTATAATTCATGGTGTTAATCAGTTGGAGTTCTTTACCTTTTGGTTCTATGCTTGGCTAACTCGAAGTATGTGAAGTGTTAAGAATATTAAATACTTGATGTAAATGGAAAGAGGAGTTTTTATAGGTCCATACTGACCTATATTTCTTATGTTTTGAGTGTGAAGGAATTTTGGTTTGAATTGGGTGCTGACAAGGCATGTTTTGTATAATTTGAGGCTACATCTAATTAGGCTGACCTAATTGATGTTTGAGATGAAGATTGATATATATACAAGGTTGAGTTGAGTTACAAAAGAGAGATAAGAATATGAGATGATCTAAATGTAAGTAGTGATGTGAATATTTTATAATTGTGTGAATAGGTTAGGTATCAAGTGATTGATGTGTGAAGATAGAGCAGAGCAGTGACTTCTTATCTGAGTTGATTGTAGTATATGTAATGAGCTTCAAAGGAACTAAATTCAACATAAGTTAGATTCATTTCTCCTTGTTCAAACTCTGGCTATGAAGCCACTTCTCTTGTAACTTATTTATCTTTATGAACAGTGAGTCGTTTTGGCAATGGGCCCTTCTATAATATTTTATAACTTGTTATAACATATTGTGAGTTAATCCTCACCATGGTTTTTGTCTTTTTTGGGTTTTCCACATAAAAATCTTAGTGTTCATGTGTTGTGTGTGTTATGAATTATTTATGCTTACATTTCTTATAATTTTTAAATATTCTTTGGAAATTGGATGGTTTAGTAGAATACTAATTCACTCCCCTCTCAATATTTCATGTGCTCAACAAGGCAACCTTCTGATGGGTATGATCTACCCATAAAGAAAATCATAGTTGGGTGTGTCAGTCTTTCAAGTTCTTGTATAGAAACTTATGAATGACAGTTAATAGATTCTTAATTTTTTACTTAGCTAACCCATTCCCTTGTGGATAGTAATTAGTGAAACAAAGAAAAAGAGGTGGGGCCCAAAATGGAACTATGTGATATAACTATTTTTCTAATTTCACTCAAAATGTGTGTTATGATATAATTCAAATGAGTAAGAAAATTTAAATTTAACCCAACTAACAGTCAAAAGGAAAGTCTGAAAAGGGTCAAATATTGTATCTATCACCAACAGTGATTTTTTTCAAACCTCGCTGAGGACTCATTCACCCTATGGTGAATGGGTCCTAGCTAGGGCTCTGGAAAATCAGTTTCTGGGTTCTATTCTTCTATTTATGCACTCTTAGATTCTAGTTGGTCACTATTAGAAAACCAAAAATAAAACTTGTAGCTTAGTTTCCATGATTTGACAACTTTTCTTGCAACTTTGAAAACTTTTCAACTTTCTGCAAATTTTCTCTCCAATTGATCTTCAACCTAAAACCTGTAATCACACATCAAAGAGATAAAAAAATATATTGTTAGGGAATAGGTATTTTCCTTGGTCAAACCCTATTTTGATAATTCAACCTTGAAATGAATAAAAGCATGAAGGAATGATGAATGAAAAATGCAATGTCACAACTCACCAAACCTCAATTGAAACTTAGATTGTACATCTACAAACTAGCATGAAGTTTCCTCAATGAATGTAGATCTTGATCATGAAACTTGATGTGAAACAATACCTTTGATATGCTTGATTGATCTTGAACACTACGTCGCCATATTAGCTCAAACAACATGCATGATGCACTAAATTTTTGATATGATGAAATGAATCTTGATTGCTGCAATAATCTTCTACAAATATTCCCTTGAATGCCTTAGAAATTTCTCTTTAATACTCTTGATTTCTTAAACTTTCTATTAGTACTTTCCCATAAAGTTTCTTAGTATCTTAGGATGAAACATAGTGAAATAACCTTGTATTTATACATATCTTATCATTAATTCCCAAAATTCAAATATCACAAGCCAACATTGAATTATGGATTTTAAATCATTAAAATACCACCAGAAACATATTTCAAAGAGGGGTCCTAGGTCTAAGTGAGAACCCATTTTCCATGTGGCGAATGGGTCCTAGGCCACTTACCTAGGATGCACATTGGACAAGGTGAAATTTCATGTAAAAATAGGGTCCTAGTACAATGTGAGGACCTATTTTCCATGTGGCGAATGGGTTCTAGGAAACCTACCTAGGATACACACCTAAAATTAAGTGTTGTGTAATGGAATTTATGAATGTCAGGTTTTATCCCTCGAAATGTGTATTTAATTAGTATTGGATTTGAATTAAAGGGTCCAATTAAGGAAAATTAACCTCAATTAATTAATGAATTCCTAGATTAGTGTGAAACTATAAAGATACACTTTACAACACCCTAAATATGGCACAATTAAGTCTATTTAGTTAAAAAGGGCCCAAAACTTAATGTGAATATGGAAAACATGTTACAAAACTAAATTAAGGAAACACTAGGCTCATTTTAATATTAATTATTCCCACATTAAGTGTGAAAAAGGGATGCATTTTCCATTACTACATTTTTCCCCCACTTTAGTGAGAGTATGACCCCATGTCAAAATCACACTAAAGTAGACATTCAAGACACTTATGTATGTAGCAATGACAAAGATACATAATCATACAACATCAAAGACCATGAAGATCAAGCCTAGATTGTCCAACATGATGTGGAACACATCTGAGCTATTAGTTTACACTCACTCTAAGGTAGTGAAACTTCAGGTTGTCCATAAGGTGAGTCTTGCAATTAACAGTGGAAAATGAGAGAATAATATTAGGCTCTCATACTATATAAAAGATATCCTCCTAAAAACTTCAATAAGGCTCCATAGGAAAGAAAGGTGTTTTTTTTTAGGTGGCCTTGAATAAGGGTTTTGACCTTCACAAGGTTAGCAAGCTACATTATTCCAAACACTTATGAACATTAATGATAGTAATTTTTTTTTTGTTGAAAGGGATTTTTCTTCATTCCTATAAGGTCTTCTTCTTAGGGAACATCATGTGTAATGCCTCCAAGAGAGGACAAGTAAAATATTTTCACAACTTAGGGAATATAGTGTGTTGCATCACCACTAAGAGTAAAGTCATAAGCTAAGAAATATCATACTCTTGGAGGAGATCAAACCCAATGACACCACCAAGAAAAGGATGCATCACAAGAAGAAAAAGCACACCATGAAATATGAAAAATGTCAAAAGATATTATCGATGTATGCCCCCATTTTAAAGTGGTTTCTAACACCATTACTATGAGAAATTGCTTTAAAGTAGCCAATGTTTACTCCTAAGACATGAAAACTTCCTCAGAAAGCCCTATGCCAAGTCATTTGTTTCAGAAATAAATCTATGTCATGAAAAAGGAGGGAGGGTTACTCCCAAAAATACATAAGGGATCTATGGATTTAGGGTCAGTATATCTTTACTAAATGTTGTTATAGAGCTCAGAAACATCATCATTCCCCAAATACTCATAGAATTGGAAGAATGAGACATAGAGAGTGAAAACAAAGAAAAATCCTTTCTGGTCAACATGGAAGAGACCTAAATTGTTTTAAGTTTGAAGGTGATGTCATTGATGTCAAATGGTTAATTGTTTTACAACTAGTTGTCATTGATGTTATGAATCATGGTTATTGACTACATATGTTGAGGATATTGAGAAAATTCTAATAAAGAAAGGTTGTAGGTATTCAGTGTTTGCTATGGTTTTTTCTCTGAAATGTGTTACTATGCTAGTAAGGATCTAAGGTATTTTTCTTGATTGTTAGAAGTTGCTATATCTAGATTTTAGGTTTTTGGATCATTATATAGTGCAAGTTATCTTCACCAGTTGTGAGCTATGCTTTTCTATGTATCTGGTTGTGGTCTGAGAGAAATTTTGATGCTCTGATTTCTTCTTGTTTGAGTCTTATGACTTGTGGTTCTCAAGGTAACTTGATGAGGTCGTGTTCAAGTTAATTTTGTTATCTGGAAAGATTTGATCATGCTAAGGCTGCATGTGCTTAATTGATTTATGTGTTTTATACTAGTTTTTGCGACCTTGTGTTAAACACTACTTACGAAGATCATGGAAGCATGTTGAGGCATGTTAGGAATTATTTAGGTCCTCATTAAGAGTGTGTGTTTGGGTTGCCCTCATTTTAATTCCACCGTAGAATTTGTTTACACCAACCTAATTTGAATTTGTAAATACAAATGATATGTGGTTGACTTTAGATGAGTTCCAAACTTGAAGATGGTATACATAGAGATTGAGATGTAGAAAGTGGATGAATGAAAGAGAAAGATAGATGTGAGATAGATGTAAATTAGTGTGAAATCTAATTGTGATTTTTCAGAAGTAGTGAGCTAAAGGTGTAGTCTATCCTTCAAGCATGCCTGCAATTGTGTGAGTGAATTGTGGTGGAAATATGCATTACATTGATATTATTTTCTCTCTATAACAAATATTTTCTATCTTCTTTGTAATTTTGTGTAAGTGAGCCCTCTAAGTGGTTAACCCTTGTTGGACAGTGAGTCATGTTTTGGAAGTGATCCTTCTCTAGAAGTGAGCCTTTGTATTCTATTTTGATATTCTCTATATTGTCAGCTAATCCTCACTATGGTTTTTCCTTTATTGGGTTTTCCACATAAATTTGGTGTTATTATGTGTGTGATGTTTTTTAGATTTTTCTTTTGCACTTAATGATTAATCACATTAGTAGAGTAAAGGATTGGTGAATGATAATTGATCTAATCTCTCATGGAAGTTATTAAAGGTTAAAATTTGTTACAATTAATTCACCCCCCTCTTAGTAGTCTTGTTCAACAATTGGTACCAGATCTTGGTTCCTTGGAGAAGAGCTTAACCACTTAAGGAAGGTCTGGGATGATGAGCAAGATCACTATTGGTTGTCCTAGGTTCGATGGTAATAACTATGCCCTATGGAAGATAAATATGGAAGGATATCTAGATTACTATGGATATGATGTTGAGAATGCTTATAAGACTACTTACACTCCTCTTGCAAATAGTCTAAGTATAGCCAATGAGATCAAGGCACATGAAATGAACAAAAAGGTGAAGTTTATTTTGAAGAATAGTCTTTCACATTCTAAGTAAATTAAATTTTCAAATTTGAAGACTGTTAAAGAGGTCTAGGATGAATTGGAAAAGATGTATGAAGGAGATGAAAGAGTCAAAGAAGCAAAGTTGTAGAATTTGGAGGCACATTTTGAGCTCATGTAGATGTCTAAAGATGAGAACATTAAAAACTATGTGCAAAGAGTGGATGAGCCAGTAGGTGGAATGCGAGGACTTGGTTCTATAGTGGATGAATCCAAGATTGTGAAGATGATTCTTAGAACTCTCCTTGATGTGTATAGTGAAAAGGTATTTTCTATTGAGGAATATATAAATTATAAGACATGTACTAAAGATAAGTTATTGGGTACTCTAACATTTTATGAAATGAGAAATCCTATCTTGAGAAATGGATTGAAGACATAATATTATTTTAGGGATACAAGAGCTAAAGATCTAGATGAAGAGAACTTTGATGATGTAGAAAACTTTGTAAGAAGAATGAAAAAGGGCTCTAGTAAGTATGAAGGTAAGTTACCTTTTAAATGCTTTAGTTGTAGAGGAATTGGTCACTATGCTTCTAGATGTCTAGAAAGAGCTAAGAAGAATAAACATAGATTAAGCAAAGAAAACATAGGGAAGGTGATTAAGAGAGAATATTATATAAATGAAGATGTCGGTATTTTTTATGAAGAGTCTGATTATGGAGATTTTGATGATAATGAATGCTTTTTCTTGGCTATAAAATGTGAAACTACTTTTTATAATACTGAAAGACAGATGAAAGAAATACCTCCAGAGAAAGTTGAAGATAATGTAATCTCTACCCTTCATGCTAAACAAGAAAAGAACTACTTGGTTTTCGATAGTGGCTATTCACATCACATGACTGGTGATAAGAGTAAGTTTGTTAAACTTGAAAAATATGATGGAGGCTTAGTTAAGTTTGGAGATGATACTAGTGCAAAGATTTGTGGGATAGGTTTAGTAAGTCTTGATGGAAAGCATAATATTGATGATGTCTACTATGTTAAGGGTTTAACGCATAATCTTTTAAGTGTTGGAAAAATGTGTAGTAAATGATATAATATTGTAAATGAGGATGAGAGATGTGAAGTTAAGAAAGGATCCAAAATAGTGGTCATTGTTGGTAAGAACTCTGAAGGAAACATTTATCAACCTAAGGGTGTTGATGGAGATTTCTTTATGACTCAGATTAATGACAGTTGGTTATTGCACCAAAGAATGTGTCACATGAATTTTGATAATATGGAAAGAATCAATGCAACATAAGTTGTGAGAGATTTACCAAGGATTACAAAGCATGTTAATTATGTTTGCAAGAATTTTCAGTTTGGAAAGCAAGCTAGTAACTACTTTAGTTTGAAGGAACAATCTGCTATCGAATATTGATTTGATTCATACAAATCTTTGTGTTCCTACAAGAGTGAGAAGTCTACAAGGCGATAGGTAAGTTATGCTTCTAATTGATGATTACTCTAGATATACATGGGTTACTTTCCTTAGAGAGAAATATGATGCATTAGATATATTCAAGGCTCATATTAGATAGATTCAATTCATTTAAGGCTATGCTAGAGAATGAAGAAAAATTGAAAATAAAATTATTTAGGTTTGGAAGAGGTGGTTAATTCACCTCCAATGAGTTTAATATGTTTTGTGAAGTTCGTGGAATAAAAAGGTAGTTATCTACTCCTATAACTCCTCAGGGGAATGGAGTTTTTTAAAGAAAGAATAGAACAATTCAAGAAGCTGCTAGATCAATGATTACAAATAAAGTCTATCAAAGGTTTATTGGAGAGAAGCTATTCACACTGTTGTTTATGTGTTCAATCAAGTTCAAGCAAAAGATAATAGTACTAAAACCCCCTATGAGCTATGGTGTGGAAGAATTCCTACTATCAAGTATCTCAAGGTATTTAGAAGAAAATGTTATATCAGACAAGATGAAGAAAATTTAGGGAACTTTGATGCTAGATGTGATGAAGGTATCTTCCTTGGATACTCTACTAGAAGCAAAGCTTATAAATGTTTCAATAAAAAGACTGAGAAATATTGTAGAGAGAATAGATATCAAGGTTGAAGAAGAATTGAAGAGTTCAATTGAAGTTGATGGATATGTATCTGATGAACCTGATTGCATAAGAATAAAAGAAGTTGTGGAAGAATAGGAGAAGAAGAATGAAGAAGAAGAAGCTCCAGTGGTGTCCCCAAAGACACCTAAATATATGCAAAAAAATCATTCAGAAATTCAAATCATTGGAGAGAAGAGGAAAGGACTATTGAAAAGAAGTAGAGTTGTTGATGAAATGAATTTGTGCTTACTTTTTGAAGTTGAACTGAAGACAGTAATTGAAGCATGTAATGATGAGAATTGGATGAAAGCTATGGAAGAGGAAATTATGCAAATTGAGAAGAATCAAACCTGGGAATTAGTCCCTAGCCCGACACATAAAAGCATAATTGGATCAAAATGGGTATTTAGAAACAAGTTGAATGAGAATGGAGAAGTGGTTAGAAATAAAGCAAGAATTATATGTAAAGGTTATTCACAAGTAGAAGGTATATATTTTCAAGAAAAGTTTGCTCCAATGGTAAGGATGGAAGCTATCAGAATGTTTTTAGCATTTGTTGCTCATAAATATTTTAAGGTTTATTAGATGGATGTAATGTCTGCATTTTTGAATGGTGAATTGGAAGAAGAAGTCTACATGGAACATTCAAAAGGATTTTAGTTGTTAGATCATCCAGATATGGTTTACAAATTAAAGAAGGCCTTATACAGATTGAAAAAATCTCCTAGAGCTTGGTATGCAAGGTTAGACAGATATTTGATTCAACAAGGTTTCAAACAAGGTACAATAGATAGTAATATGTATTTCAAAATTGAAAATGACAAGATCTTGATAGTGGTTGTTTATGTTGATGACATTATCTTTGGAGGAAATATAGAAATGTGTAAGATGTTTGCTAAAGAGATGCAAAAAGAATTTGAAATGTCTATGTTTGATGAGATGAATTTCCTTCTTGGCCTACAAATCAATCAAACAGAGAAAGTGATTTTTATTTCATAGTCAAAGTATGTAGGAGAAATGTTGAAAAAGTTTGGGATGGATGGTTCCAAACCGATATGCACTCCTATGGTGAGTAGCTAAAAATTGAGTAAAGATGATGATTCACCTAAGGCTGATCAGAGTAAGTACAAATCTATGATTAGAGGATTGATGTATTTAACTACTACTAGACTAGATATCATGCATGCAGTTATTATTGTGGCAAGATTTCAAGATCCTAGAGAAACAAATGTTTTTCAGATATTTGAATGACACACTAGATTATGGCTTGTGGTATCCTAGGGATATTGGTTTTACACTAAGTGCTTGTAAAAATATAGATTGGATGGGTTGTGTTGATGATAGAAAAAGTACAAGTGGTGGTGCATTCTTTTTTAGTTGCAGATTAGTGTCATGGTTGAGTAAAAAGAAAGATTCAGTTTCCTTATCCACTGCAGAGGTTGAGTATATTGCTACAACAATTTTTTGTACAAAAGTTTTGTGGATGCAATAAACATTGAAATATATCAAAGTAATGTATGATGATCTCATTTATATATTTTACGATAATATAAGTGCAATTAACATTTCAAAGTATCTAGTGATGCACTAAAGGACAAAGCATATATCAATAAGGTATGAATTTTTGAGAGAAAAGGTTATGAAAAATGAAGTAAAGCCTGAGTATGTACCTACGAATGATCGGATTGCTAACATATTTACTAAGGCTCTTCGTAAAGATACTTTTGAGTATCTCTAGGAGAAGTTAGGGATTATTTCCCCCCCTTCTTGAACTAGATGCATATGGAGATGCATATGTCCATTGGGTCTATGGACCTATCCTTCTTCTGGACTGATGATTGGTGGCTACCTCTCAAGTAGATTAGGTAGTGTCATGTGTTGTCATTAAAAGAGTATTTTGTTCTTATTGTCAAAGGATAAATTGGTGCAACGCACCTAAACTTCATGATGTAAAGGGAGTCTAATGTTCACTTTTTTGTGTTTAATTCATGTTTTTGTTTGTAATAAGGTCATTTAAGACCATGCCATGTGTTTTAAGTCAATTTTAGGTTACTAGGTGGGTTGGTGAGTCTAGTTTGTAAATGTTACAAAAAGTTGCAAAAGTTGTCAAATCAACTTTGCATTTTTCCAGTTTTGGGGAAGTTGAACGGTTGAGTCTTTAGTTTTGGTGGGAAAATGGTTGGAAAAGCTTTGTAATGTTTTAACATCATGTGTAAACAATGGGACAAAGTGTTTATGGCATAAATTTGAAATTTAAATAACAAAGACTCTGATTTTTGCATTTTAGAAGTATAATTTTCTACTACAATGACTTGTACAACCCTGTACGACATGAGAGTGAAAAAAATTTGATTGGAATTAATGGAGTATTTGTTTCATTTGATTTCATCAGGTTTGATGGAAGTTAGAGCAATTTTTCTTAAAACTCTTTGAAACCCTCACTAGGGTGTGTCTTGATAGGAAATAATAGATTTCTCTCCATTCCATCAATGAATAGGCCTTAAACTCGGTGGAATGGATTGGAATAGGGTATTTTTAATGTTCACAATGTTGCAACAGTAGGGGATGGCATTTTGTGCAAGTTGGGTGATGCCCTAGCCCTTAAAACCTCTTGTTTTTGGCATAGGAGTTAGGGTTTGGTAAAAATCTCTTGGGAAATTCTTGGAAGTGCTTGAAAATGTTAGGGTAGACCTTATTTGACATTTCTGAGCCATTGGCATGAATATTTGAGACCTAGGTTTTGAAATATTTGTTGTGACCTATCTAATCAGGCCTAATTATGTCTAATTTGTAGTGTAGCAATCAATTTTTGAAGGTTGTGTTCCAAAGTAACCCTATCTAAAAAAATTATGTGGTTTCAAATACCATAAGGGTGTCCAAAATAGCTTTTAGGTTGTTGTTTTGAGTTTTTCCCTTCAATTTATGTTAGAAAAGGCATGTTTATTATCTTATAAGGTCTAGGGGTAGTTTGTGAAGAAATTCACCTTGTTTATTATGTTAAGGCTCTTATATTGCAAAGGTTGTTTGATTGAGATTGAGTTGATACAATCCACCTTTCTGTACATCAAATTGGTAATAGAGCATAGGTAGGTCTATAAAAGGGGAAGTGTGAAGTGAGAAAGAGAACAAGATGCCTCCAAAGGGTAACCCTATGGCTAGGGAAATGAATGAGATGAAAGAGAAGAATGCAAAAGAGATTATAAAGTTGAAGGAAATCCAATATATGGTGGTAGAAAGGCTTGAGGCTGTTGAAAATAGTTAGAGGGGAAGTATGGTTCTAGGTGATGTGAGTAACCCTGAAGAAGAAGGGGAAGAGGAGAATGAAGAAGAAGAAGAGGAAGAGGAATTGGATTTTGATGAGTAGAGGATGGCCAAACTACCGAGAGCAGTCAAGGTAGATAAACACAAGGTAAAAATGGATGTACTTATGTATGGAAGGAATTTGAATGATGAAGATCTTTTAGATTCAATTTCAACACTTGATAATTACTTTGAATGTGAAGATGTACCTGAGGAACAAAAGGTCAAGATAGCATTTTTTTTTTTTGAAGGGTCATGCCCTATTATGGCGGGATTATGAGTAGAGTAAAAGGAGGAAGAAAGGAAAGTCAAAAATTGTCTCTTGGGATAGAATGGTGGCAAAGCTTAAAGGTAAGTTATTACTGGTTGATTATGCAATTCAAATGTACAAGAAACTTCAAAGTTTGAAACAAAGAGAAATGGATGTCAAAGCCTATATTGATGAGTTTTATAAGCTAAGTATAAGGTCAAGTCACATGGAGGATGATTTGGAGAAGGTGGCTAGATATCTTAGTGGGTTAAGATTTAACATTCAAGATGAGTTGACTTTGTAAAATCCAAGAAGGCTGAGGAATGCTACCAAATGGCAATTAGGGCCGAAGAAAAGCTAAAGAGAAGGAAATATAATTCAAATAGGGGTAGAGGCAGTGATTCCAGAGGAAGAGGATCAATTTATAATCCAAGGTAGTCATATGAGAACCAAGAAGATGCAAGAAAAGTCCAAGAATAAGTTGTTGATTATAAAGGTGGATTTAGAGGAGATAGATCAATCTTTAGAGGAAGATTTGGAGGTCGAGGAAGAGTTTCTAGTGGATTCATAGGAAGGTGTTACCAATGCAACAAATTTGGAAATCAAGCATGGAAATGTAATAAAGGTCAGGCATCTAATTTACATGGAGGAGAAAGAAGGAATAAATTGGTGCAAGAAGATGACAATGAGAGTTTAAACACTCCATCACAACATGCTACTGTAGAAGTTGGTGAATCACTCATGGTAAGGAGAAATCTCATCAAGGTATCAGTAGAAAAGCATCCAACACAAAGGAATACTCTCTTCAATACAAATTGTAAGTTCTTGGGTAAGTTTTGTAAAGTTGTAATTGATTTAGGAAGTATAGATAATATGGTTTCAATTGAGATGGTTGATAAAATTTAGTTGCCTAGGATACCACATGCTACTCCTTACAAAGTATCTTGGTTGAATGAGGTTTAATATGTTTTGGTAAATGAACAAAGTTGGGTGGATTTCAATATAGGAGGGTACAAAGACAAAATATTGTGTGACATACTACCCATGGATGCATGCCATTTGTTATTAGGGAGGCCTTGACAATTTGATAGGCATGCTATGTATGATGGAAGGAGGAATACTTATGAGATAGAAAAGGATGGGGTCTCCTATACTTTGAAACCATTGAAAGAGGAGGAAAAAGGAAAAACTAAGGGAGCTAATGTGATGATGGTAGGTAGGAAGGAGTTAATCAAAGTAGAAGAGGAGGATAGGGACCTTGCATCCACTCCTAAACTTGGTGATCTTATGAGAGCAGACATGAAGAATGATTTGATTTTGGGGGGAAATGATATTGAGTTAGTGTCAAGATTTGTTGCATTGAAGGTCAAGGATGAATTGATTTTGGAGATTCAAGATTGGTTTAAGAAGT
This sequence comes from Sequoia sempervirens, assembly GCA_007258455.2. Classification (NCBI taxonomy): domain Eukaryota; kingdom Viridiplantae; phylum Streptophyta; class Pinopsida; order Cupressales; family Cupressaceae; genus Sequoia; species Sequoia sempervirens. The sequence goes on from VDFB02353493.1 coordinate 48,531,055, forward strand.
ATGTTGCTATGGTTCAGAGCTGTTGTATGGTCTTTGATGGTTTTTCACATCATGTGTTGCCATCAATGACAAAGGGGGATATTGTTGCAAGTATGAAGGTTTGGTCATTGATGTTAGCTAGTTAACTGGTTTCCAACTGGTTGTTGTTGTCATTGATGTCATGAATGGTGGTTATTAACTATGTATGTCAAGATATTGAGAAAGTTGTAATAAAGAAAGGTTGCAGGTATTCAGTGTTTGCTTTGGGTTTTGCTCTAGAATGTGTTGCTATGCTAGTAAGGATTTGAGGTATTGTTCCTGATAATTGGAAGTTTCTATATTTTGGGTTTCTTTATCATTGTATAGTGTGAGTTATGTTCACTAGTTGTGAACCATGATTTTTTGTGCATCTGGCTAAGGTCAAGGAGAAATGTTGTTGCTTCAGATTTCTTCTTGTTCAAGTCTTATGACTTATGGTTCTCAGGATAATTTTTTGAGGTCATTTTCAAGTTAATTTTGTTATTTGGAAAGATTGTATCATGGTAAGGCTGCGTGTGCTTATTTGATTTATGCGTTTTACACTAGTTTAGATGGCCTTTTGTTAAAAACTACTTACGAAGATCATGGAAGCATGTTGAGGCATGTTGGGACTTATCTAGGTCCTCATTAAGAGTTTGTGTTTAGGTCACCCTCATTCTAATTCCACCATAGAATATTTTGGTGCCAACCTAATTTGAATTTGTAAATACAAATGATATGTGGCCAACATCAAATGAGTTCCAAAGTTGAAGATGGTATAAATAGAGGTTGAGATGTAGAAAGTGGATGAATGCAAGAGCAAGATAGATGTGAGATAGAGGTGATATAGTGTATGAGATGCGAGTTTGAGCATATTAGTGTGAAATCTAATTGTGAGTTTCCAAAAGTAGTGAGTTGAAGGTGTACTCTATCATTCAAGCATGTCTGTAATTGTGTGAGTGAGTTATGGTGGAAATTTCCATTGCATTAAGATTGTTTTCTCTCTATAAAAAATATCTTCTATCTTCTTTGTAATTTTGTGGCAGTGAGCTCTCTGAGTGGTTAACCCTTGTTGGATAGTGAGTCCTATTTTGGAAAATAAGTCCTATTTTGGAAATGAGCATTCTTTGAAAGTGACCCTTTGTATTCAGTTTTGATATTCTCTATATTGTGAGCTAATCCTCACCATGGTTTTTCCCTTATTGGGTTTTCCACGTAAATCTGGTGTTATTGTGTGTGATATTTTTTAGTTTCTGCTTTTGCACTTAATGATTAATCATAGTAGCAAAGTAAAGGATTTGTGAATGATAATTGATCTAATCTCTACCATAAGTTCTTAAAGGTTAAAATGTGTTACAACTGATCAACCCCATCTCTCAGTTGTCTTGCTCAACTTAAATGTCTTGACGCCTTGCATCATCCCCAAAAGAAAAATACAAGACAAATGAAAAAGGTAAAATGTGTAGGACATATAAAAGAATGTAGATGCATATATAGAGGACTACACAAAAAGAGAGAGAGATACATCAAATGAAACAACACGGGGGACCACATTATGCACATGCAATCACATGAAAAATAAAACAATGCAAAATACTAGTAAGGCACATGCATGCCAACCTATATTAGTAGGTCATCTACATCCAAATCTCGATCAATAAATATGGAAGGTGGAAAATTATCCAAAGGGAAAATGACAAGTGCCAAACTAGGGAAAGTAGAAAGTTCAACACTCTTTTTAGGAGAATTTTCATATAAGCTCAATGAATTCAACTCATTATGCACTTTTTCATCAATCTTTGCAATATCAATGTCATCATCTAAACTAATCACAATAGGAGTTCAAATGATAATGTCTCTAGAAGGTTCTTGTTTGCATTGTGGTGAAGGTATAGAATCATCATGAATTGCTTCAAGTAAGTTTAGATTCTAATTTTCTATGTTGCTCTTTTCTTCTTTTGTTTGTAACATATGAGCAATAGCATGACGTCTACGCCTACACTCTCTAGCATTTCATTTTTTTAATCTATTGTCATTTTGAGATTATGTAGGAGTTGGTTTGTTAGCCATAGGTTTATTTTCTTCCCTTAGGGGAGGAATGGAAGGAACCATAGAAGGTTGTTCAACCACTTTCTCTTTAGCTTTGTAAACTTGTTTGATTTTAGGAGGCACAACAAGATTGTTGGTTGTCTTGTGGTCTCTTATAGAAACTGGTAGGAGGATAGGTTTTCCTTGGATCTTTGGAAGGGCTTTTGGTTCAATCATTGGTTTTTCAAGGATAGGTGGCTTAATCATGGGTTGAGGAATATTTCTAAGGGATAATTCTACTATGTGCTTTGCCTTATAATTTTTATATGCTTTGAAAAATTAGTCCTCACAAGGTCTAATAGATTCAAGAGGCTTAGGACAAAATAAATCCAATGAAAAGTTCCCACTAGAAGACATAGGATTAAAGCCACTATGATGCACAATAAAGATCTCATTGTCAAAGGGAAACTTTTGACATTTATGCACAACTGATGGGATGAAATTCATGGAGCGAATCCATGGATAGCCTAAGTTCACATGAAATTGGTCTAGCGATGGGATGATGGTGACTGAGACATAAATTGTTTTCGATCTAACTTTTAGAGGTAGATTTATCCATCCCATCGCAGGACAAGCAAAAAAATTAAGCATTTTGATCCATGCTTTCAGTTTTTCATATGTATCTTGATAGAGTTCATGCCCAAATAGGAATTCTTTAGTGATCACATCCTCCACACAAATGGGATCAATTAGTATCCCATTACTAGGCTTGTCATTGATTTTTCCAGCTATGTAAAGAGGACCATCGGGCGCATGTTTGATTATGTCATTTTGTGAGAAATCAAAATCAAGGGGCATTTTGGTTGAGTCCTTATGAGGTTTAGCTTCAATAAATGACACAAATTTAACTGCTTTGTCCATATTTTCATCTTTTATGTTTTCATCATCCATTTCAACATTCATCACATCATTCTTTGTTTCGCTAACTTTGAAAAATGAAATAGTGTGTTTTGACATGGGATTTGTAAAGATTTGTAAATTTTGGTTAGAAGGGGCTACAAACTTATTACCTTGATCATTCACACCTCCAATTACAAGATGATTAGAATCAATGAGGTCTTACACAAGATTTTTAAGATGCTTACAATATGTTGTATCATGTCCATTTTTTTGGTGATAATGGAAATAAGGATTTGGTTTTTAGTTTGTGGGTAATGGTTTATTAGGATCAAGAGGTTTGATAGGAGGTAAGGAAAGCATATTCTTTTCCACAAGATGCAACATGATATTATGAAGGGTGTCAGGTAAATGACTAAATTTTATATTCCTATCCCCAAGGGAAAAAGGATTTTTCATCTTTATGGTAGCCACTTGTTTATCAACTTGTTGATTTGGTTGAGGGGAATTAAGTTGTAAAAATACCATATACTATTTCTTGAAAGGCTAGTAAGTATTTTGAGGTGCAGATTTAGAATTTTCAGGATGACTATGATAATTTTTCACATCATGACCATAAGCCAAATTTTGATAACCATGAAGGGTTGTACATAACTATGTAAATGATGGTAATTTCAACATCTCAAGTTTGGTTTGGATTTTTTTTTGTAAATTGGCAATAAACATTTGTTGAAGGTCGACATCAGGAATCTTAATGTTTATTTGTGAATAAATAATTTGATAGCATGCTATGAAATTAGTAACCTTTTCATCATCCTTTTGTTTGCATGCCATTAAATCAGCAAGGGTCATCTTGGGGCCCATGTGAATGTGGAAGTGGTTGTAAAAGGCATCAATAAGCTCATTGAAGGAGTTTATTGAATTGTTCAGTAAAGGGAAAAACCAATCTAAAGCAGTATCCTTCAATGACCTAGGAAATAGTTTATCCAAGAGCTTATCTTCAAAGATGAAATCACTACATAGGGTTGTATAAGTAGAAACATGGCTAAGAGGATCTCCTTTCCCACCATATTTCTCAAATCTAATAACCTCTATACGTTGTGGCATTTTTTTCTCAATATCTCTAGGGATAACATATTTGATTTGATGTATTGTGAAGGTTGGCCATTGTTTTTTTATTTATGGTGGCAATTTCTTGTTGAAGAGTTGACATGTTTTGCAAAAGTGTGTTAATGATGGCATCATTATTGGTATTATTTAAGGTGGAGGGGAATAAGGTGGAGTGTTGTATGTATGTGGAGGGAAAGTGAATTGTAAATTTGTGAGGGAGGATGGTTAAGGAGATATAGTCTTTAAATGCACAAAGCTAGTAGGATTCCTTGTGGAAATACCTTGAGCAGTTAGACCTAGAAATGTGGAGCTTTGCAATTAAATTTCAGAGGGATGTCCTAGTCAAGGCATTGGAAGGCTTGCAGAATTTAGAGGCTTGGGTTATTGGATGAATGTAATAAAGTTCTGGAACTATTGATATAGTTGCAAAAATTTCTATAGTGAAATTGGATGTTGTAGCTACCAAGCAGGCTTGGAGAAGTAGAACTGAGAGTGGAGCTACTAGTAATTTGCAAGGTGATTTTTTATAGTTTTTTGCTATAGCCTTCACTAAGGTAGAAAACATGGTACAAAGAAGGGCTTCATGTGTGGGTTACATAAGGAATTGATGATGGAACACAAGGAAATAATCTTCAGAATTGCCAAGGTTGAGCTACCATTTAATGATCAACTCACCTCAACCTTGGTAAATTTTATTAGATATGCTGCAAAATAGAAAGAAGCTAGAAATACAGTGATAGAAGAAAAATATATGTAGTTTCAACTAGACAAAATTAGTTACATCAAAGTGCATGCTATAGTTTTATTTAATATTTCTTTAATATAAAATAGAATAGAAATATTTCACATCCTCCTAGGTTCACATGTGAACCAATTTTATATAGAGGAATATTGCAATTGTATTTAATATGATGAAACCCTAAATGCTAGTAAATTTGAGCCCTTGGATATAATCTAATCCTATCCATTGATTCATGATGTAAAAACTATAAATAACAGTTTCCTCTCATTTGAGAAGAGAGATGAATTATTGTAAGAAGGAATTTTGAAGCAATATAAAGGAAGGCATTGATGTGTGGTGAATTCATTGTATGCTCTTAATGTATGCATGATTCCATCTTTCAATTTAGTTTATAGTTTAGTTTTCAACTTTATTAGTTTATGTTTACGTTCAATTTTAATGGTAACAAAGTGTTGACATATTTGTTGCACTTCCGAATCATACTTTTAGTGGTATGCTGATGGTAAATTGTTGTGTAAATTTATTCTAAGCTTACTCTTTTAATGCACTCAAGTTCAACTATGTATACTCATGCTTCATGTGTTAATGTCACAGTTTGAAAATCTGAAGACAACCTTGGGAGATTGCATTGGTTCTATGATACTATAGAACTTTCTTCAAGGTTAAGCAGAGCTTGGTTATGGGAATTTTGCTATCTTAACACTTGCCATTGTTACTGATGTCCTTTGTTTTCAAAATTAGAAATATTCTCTAATCCCTTATATATTTTACTATTTCTTTGGAAATATGTGTTAGTTTTAGGATTCTAACATCACCACATTGTTACATCTAATGATTAAAAATTGTTTTTAGATTACTATTCTAGAATTACAATCAAAGTTTCACTAGTCCTCAGACTTTTGAAATCCTTGTTACATATCTATAATTTCTAGCCTTGTAAATCATAGATTCCCTTTGTGTTACCAACAAATCACATCACAACTGAGTTGTTTTCTACATTGTCAAGGCCTAACCTTAGAGACCTTGGGGTTATTTTCTGAATATTTTCTATAGAAGTGACCTTTCAAGAGAGATAGAACACTTGTGTTTTATCTATGTTGTGCAGTGCTAAAACACTCATCAACACTCACTTCTTGGGTTTGAGTATCATAGTGATTTATGCATTTCAGGACTAGGTCTAAACATTGCACCACTACAAGGAAAGAAGCTACTTTTAATAACCCACTTTCAATTAACTTTTGTGTGATTGGAGACCTATCCTTTTTTTATATCCTTTCCTAAAAATCCTTTAAATTAGCATGCCCTATTCTTTTGTTTCCAATCTCTAAGAGAGTACTGAATAAACTAGACATATGTTCATAACCTAGATATTTAAGCTTTATTTTGACCATGGACTGAAGATTATTAGAGGAAATACGAGTTTGAAGAATTTAGATTTCCCTTATATCTTATATTATGTTGATGTATCTTGAGACTCAAACAATTGTTTCCTTTTGATCTCTAGTAATGGACTACAAAGTGATATAGAAATGTACCTTCAATTTAGCTTCAATATGTATGGTTGTGATTTCTTTGAGCTTGTTCTGCGAATTCTCCTCCCTTTGTTCTATTAATTTTTCACTAATTTCCTGTCAAAATGACCCTTGTTAATGCTAAAGTGTATTTATATTTAATGTTCTTAAATCAAGAGGGATCATTAATAACATACCTTAATATTGCCTCATGTGAGCTTTCTCTTCACACCCACCCTTGAAAAGTTTTGAATTTCAAATGAGTAAGGGCTTGGGAGCTTCATTAGAGATTTGAGTGGTTTTGAGAACCTTGTCAGGTTCTAACAATGGTTTGAAAACCACTTAAATATTCCAAAAATTGACTTTTGAAAATAATCCTCCACCAAAAAAATGATTAAGGAATGGAATAATTTCCAGAATGAAATTATCATCTTTTATAAGGTTGTGAAAACCTTGATGAGTCCTAAAAATGGTTTTAAAATCTCTTAAAATATTCAAAACACTCTTCCACCCATTTCAATTCTTCAAGAATCTTCAATGTTACCTTCCCAGCGGGAATTGACAAAACTTCAGACATGATTAGATTGAGTGACAAATTTACATCAACTCCAAACTAGGTTGTGAAAACCTTGTTGAAAGCCAAATGGGTTTTTCAAACTCAAATAAAAGCCAACACACAACCAATAAAGTAAATTTTGTTTATAAAACCTTGAGTTGGCAGATTTTCATGAGGTTATGAAAACCTTGTCAAGTCCTCATAAAGTTTTGAGAAGTTTTTCATTATCCGAAAAAAGTTATTGAGCCTCTTAAATATCCTAATGAGACTTGACCAAAATGGGTTTGGTGAAAATTGTGGCAACAATCCCAACATGTTCATTGCACACTTGCATGATGGTTTTGATCTCTTCCTTAAGATCATAAAACCAATATCTTATGGCCCTAAGGAGAACATAACACTCAAAATTTAATAGATTCTTGAAAGGTTTTCTAAACAACTTATGTTCCTTATCGAATTCACAATGCACACATATGTAAACATGTTTTAGCTACTAGACTAGGTTCATGAGTAATAGGTTTAGATATATGTGTTCAGTTCAAGTCTACAAATATGAGGATTACTTATAGACAACAAAAGTGAACCCAAACAAGATAAACTTAGATTTATGGGCAAGAGAATTATTAGACAAATTCTAAAATAATAGCATTAAGATGAAAATATTCTTAACTCCCCAACAACCGAATCTTCAACAAATTCAAAACTAAAAATTACAATTTAACTTACTTGATTTCTTCGTTTATTATTATGATCTAATTATTGTATCTAAAATAACTTAAATTAGAGAAATAGTTTTTCTATTACAATTTTATAAAAATTAATCTAGAAAAAGTATTAACAATTTATCAAAATGAACATCTCTGCAATATACAATTTTAAAATTTTATTACATGCACCACAACCTTGTTGAGTTTAAAGTGCATATAATTAATATCAAATAAATCATAATCAGCAAGACACAAAAGAGATAAACGACAACAACGTACCAGAATTATGTGGTTCGCCAAAGATTGGCTACATCTACGGGAAAAGCAAAGATTTCTCAATTTTATTAACACTATGTTTTCTCTCATATATTTACAGCAGCATACACATCATTGTTTTATACACTCATCTCTTGAAGTTTCCAAGGAAACAAAAAGACATGAAAAAATGAAAAAAGTTGAAAGTTGACATCAAGAACTGTTGAACTTCACTCACCAACAAACCTCTCTTCACATTTGACTAAGTTTCTTTCTGGATTGAAAAAAATCTTCTCAATATCAAGAAAATGTGATAGCAACTTGAACCCACAATTAGTTGCAACAACTTATCAGGGGAAAACTGACCTGGTTCTGCTTCTGAATGTTTCCAAGGAAACCGGCAAGTTGCAACCCAACTTTAGGTTAGACGAAATAAGTAGGTCCCTTGCCGGGTGTAGCCATTCTACAATGGCCCCCCAGATGTAGGGAGCCCAAGTCAAGAGTCCACCGCCCCCCATCTTCATCACCGCCCACAAACTTATCAGATTTGCCCGGGTCTCGGAATAGAAATGCCATTCACAAACGTACCACAGGAAAGTCATGCTTCTTGCCAATAAAAAAAATTCTCATCTTTTCACGGGTTCTTATATTGCTTTAGTCAATGTCGGATGTAGAAGTTTATAAATAATTATGAAATAAATTAAAATTTAGAGATATATTAAGAATTCAATCAAAATAAGGTAACAGAATCTTCATTTTAAGAATAAAGTTGTAAGAGCTTTTTTCTTAATGGAAGTAGAATATTGATGGAAGTAGAATATTGATGTGTTTATATTTTTATTATGTGGTTTTAAAATTATACTTTTAGTGTTGATTTTGACATGTCCATTTCAAAATAGATGTGTTGTTAATCTTATTAAGAAGAATGAAACAATTAGAATAGTTTTTCCTCTAGATTGGTGATTCTATGAAAATTCTATGATCATGTCCATTATTTTCACCTAGTCTTAAATTGGTGCACCTATGTCATAATGCTTACTTGAAATCAAGGTGGTGTCAATGAACATCTATTATGGCTTGCTATGCTAGGTTTGAAGTGGCTCTAGGAAAATTGAATGCCAACAATTCACCGATGGAAAATTCACTACCAACAATCACCACCATGGAAAATTTATTGACAAGTAAAATTCACCGCTAACAATTCACCGTAGGCATTAAAATTTTTTAATACATATTTCAAAAACTTTGATTTTATTAAAAATATTTGTGCTGTTAATTTTCTGTTGTGATGAATTGCTAGCAGTAAATTTTGCATGTTAGTTAATTTTTCGTTAGTGAATTTTCCATGATGGTGAATTGTTGGCAGTGAATTTTCCGTTGGTCAATTGCTAGAGATGAATTTTTCATATGTCGTTTGAAGCTTGCCAGTTCCTTTTCCCTAAGTTGAGCCCCAAGTTATTCTTCACCATGTTTAATGAAAAGAACTTGGATATTGAAATAAAAGATGCATGATGCTTATCAAAATGCAATTATATTATGATATGGAATATTGCGGTACTCCTTTAATGGTATTGTTTAAATGATTGACATGAGATTGATGCTTGTGGATGATAAAAATCATACTAGGAGCTTGCTTTAAATATGCATTACTAAGTGTTAGTTTTAAAAAATGTGTGTATAACAATGGGCAATGATTAGGTCTCCAAATGTGCTCAACTTGGGAATGGTGAAATTAGGTTTTGATCAAGGAAAATAAAATTGATCCAATCATATTGTGTGTGTGTTTGTGATTTAGAATTCTACAAAAGTCAAAAGACTAAGCAAGTGATGGATGTATAGACTACACAATACAAACAATAGGAATAAATATGGGTATTTATTGAAGAGGTTAGAAAAGATTTTAAGCAAAAAAAAGCAAGATAAAAGAAATACAAAAGCATAATACCTTCACCTAGAATCTTGACTTCTCTCCTTGATGAGCGGAAATGGAATGACACCTTACTCCATTTTATGTTGATATGTGGATTTCTCAATTGTGTAGCATAGCCTTGATATGATTGATAATGATTGCAAGATGGAAGCTCAAAGCAACGACATGTAAATATGATAGCTCAGGGATTATTAGATTGCATGGGTGAAAATGAAGGCGGAAAGCCTCTATATATAGATTCTTGAAGAGGAAAAATCAATGGCTAAAAATGATTGATAATGGATGACTAATATTGAAGGAGGATTAAGTTTTGGATCAAGGATAAAATCATATGAAAAGTGTCAAATGATAAATAGGATCTAGGTTTAGGGTAGGGATAAGGACAAAATCCTTATAAAAATGGCTAGGATTAAGAGGTTAAATGCGATGATTGGATAAGATTACAAGATAATTTGATTTTTTTGCTATGTGTCTAGGTTTAATGAATCTAGGTAAGGAGTTAGTTAGAGATTGTGATCCATGTGAACGAGATGGAGGGCTAGGATTAATTGCACAAGGATAATGGATATTAAATGATGGAGATACATAACAAATATTAATTAGCCTAAATTAATTAATTAATTAGGAATCAATTAATTAATTTACTTGGAGGATTGAGGATAAGGGAAAATTAATTAAATAAATAAAGTATTTATTTATTTAATGAGATCATGTGAAGGGATTTATTTAATTAAAGGACTATGGAAAGGATATTAATTAAATAATTGACAAATATTTATTTAATTAAAGGATTATGAAAAAAAATATTAATTAAATAATTGATAAATATTTATTGAATTAAGGAATGTGGATGAAGGTGGGAAATGATGAAAATAATTAAATAAATATTAGATGATTGTTTAATTAATGGTTGAGGATAGGCTAAAATTAGGTGCGGTTGGGTAAGGTCGTATTTTAGGTGTCTATATTTATAAATATATAAAACACATTTCCTTATAGAAGAATTATAAAACTACGAGCCACTCCAAATAATAAACCCAAAATAGTAGGCACATAGCCTAATGAGAAATACCTAATAGAAGGAGAGACTGTATGTTACAATCTAGCAAAACTCGAAACTCATAAATGCACTCTATGGTTATGTATTAAGAAATTTTGTTTAATCTCCAACCTAAACCCCTTAAAATATTAAAAATTAAACTCATTCTTCTTGAAACTACATGATTATATAATAGATCAAACATGACACTTGGCCTTCATAAGTGAGTTAAGTAGTTGGAATTGTTATGGTAATAATTTTTTATTTAGTGGCATCACCACTTTAAGAAGATGGTGTGACTAACAATCAAGTAATGTCTAGAATGTTAATTCAATTAAAAAAGAAGTACCTATCTTATGTGCCAATAAGATATTTTGATAATTTCTAGCTAATAGATAGTAATCAATGGTTGGCAATATTTTATGACTAATCAAATAAATTTAATAAAAATACCCCATCACTAATACATTAATGAATGCAAAAAAGACACGCTCTGAGTAAGTGAAATTTGTCAAGATAGGTGAAGATATTGATGCAAAGTTGATAGATGGATTTAATATCCTACCAACTAGGATAAATATTTTGTGAAGGAGGTTCCTTATGCACACATACAAGAAAGTTAAGATAATTTTGAGTGAGTAGGGCTTGATGCTTTAATATGAAAAGCATAATGAATTTAATATTTAGACATATGAATGCAAATAATTTTATTTGTACATGTGATTGAAAAAATTCTCCCTCTAAATATTTAAGTCATGTATGATATGTGAATATTTTAAGGTAGTTACAAGGAGAAAAAGGTGAGGACAACAAAGATGAAGATGTTATGTTGATACCTAAGAAAAGAGAAAATTGTTGAATCTAAAATATAGTACCATGTGAGGAAGGGAAATAATCAAAGAAATAAAGCTATGTGCACCGAATAATAGGTGTCAACATAAGAGGGATATAGTTGAATCAAGAAATAATGAAGTTTAAGTGATTTGATTACTCAACCAAGTTGACCTCATGAGGAGAATAAAGAAGAAACTTCTCCACAAGTAGATTTTTAAGATGAAAAATATATAGGGTTTATAGGAGGTACATCAAAATAGATTGAAATAACTTCTCATCATAAGGTAGAAGTGTATCAACTATGATAAGAATAGAGGACATAAACAGTATAGGAAAGACATTATAAATGGTAGTTTTTTCTACCTCGCCAACTAATGTAGTAGTGTAATCAATATAAGATGAGAGAGACCTATATCACAAAAGAGAGGGATAGCATGCTAATAAATCAGATCTTGAATTTTATATTTTTTAGAGTGTGAGTGTAACAATTGGTAGAGTGGCCAAACATCCTATAGTATGAAAATGAAAGAAGAGATGAGGGATCATACTTAAGAGGATGTTTGAATTTTATGGGTGGAAGGTTATAAACTAGGATTCTAGGAGAATGGGTAAGATATGCTTAGGAGGGTCAACATGAGGGGTATGGGATCCAAGTTTAGGTTTGGGTGGATAGTAAGAAGTTTGGGTAAGTGTAGAATAGTTGCGAGGATAATCCATTGTTGGAGGAATGGGAGGTAATTTATCAAATTTGAGATGAGGATGCTCTTGAGGTATTTTATCAATTCCAAGATCATGAAGGAATACAAAATAAAGTGAAAAAAATACTCCAAAAGTGTAGCTTATTAGATATATAGAAGAAAGTCCTCATGGAAAAGGGTTAGAAGAAGGACATAAGGAGTATGGAAACCCCATTGAACAAAAAACAAAAATAAATGAGAATTAAAGACCTAAATATTGGTGTAAATAGTGAATTTACAAAACTAGTTAACTATTAACCTAACTAGGAGAATCCTATTAACATTTCTTAAGTCTTGCTTAGGGACTTCTATAGTTTTGTCTCACCTCATGTGGTTGACACAAGTGTCCTCACTTTGTGAGACACCACTTGCATGATCACTTGCCAATCACTACAGCACTTGTTATGTGATTTAACAAGTGTTTCATCATTGAAAGGTTTGTCAATCACTGTGTTCAACTTGGCTACCCTTAACACCTTGCTTATATAAGCAAAGATGCATTATATACTTCACTTAAATCTTGTATGATTCTCTTGATAATATCAATTAGGCTTAGTGTGTAACTATTTTTGTGGAAGTATCTCTAGTTTTTGCTTTATGATCTTGGAAATCACATGGTATTAGAGTCATACAATTAAAACCCTTCCCAAAATCTTTCATCTAGCCTAGTCTAGAATTCCATATAATCTGATTTGCATGTAAAAATGATCTATGTTTGGACATAATCTTGGATCTCAATCTAGGTGTATTTTTTTTTGGGAGCTCATATTATGCAATCCTCAATCAATAGCACAAGGAAGAAAAGTAGGCCAATCCAAGCCAAAAGGCATGTTGTGTTTGGCATCATTAGAATTGATAGATTTTTATTTTATTTATTTATTATTTTTTTTTTATAGACTATAGGAATCAGGTAGTCGCCCTGCTATAAGTTACAATGCACATGGTAAAAAAAATTCACGTGACCGGTGATGCTAGCGCGACACGCCCTTCGATATCACAGAGACGATGGTGAGACTAGACCTCATGACCTCTTTCCTATAACAAGATGTTTTAACCAATTAACCTAGGCCCACCACTCCATTAGAAATTTTCTTATTGAATCCGTGGAGATGTCATTCACCATGTCATATGTATTCATCAGGAATGGGGGTGACGTATGGCTCCCACTATTATTCTGTCATGGGTGACGCATTGCTCCCACTATTATTCTGTCGTCATGATCCATCCATACCGGCCCTTCTCCTGGAGTCGAACCCACGACCAAATCAAGTCGTCTCTCCCAAATTCACATAGCCATCTATGTGTGAAGAGAGATTCGGTCCCACGATCTGGTTGGCCTTCTTTCATAGGCAACAATCCTCCACATTGTGTAGTGAATCTATCTATTCTTCGCGGCTCCTTACATTCTTCTCCATGTGTAGGTTTGTTGACGAAGTCTTTTCAGAAGCGCCACCAACTCCGTGTGCCATGTGATCATCATCGACCATAATATGAGGTCGCATTTAGCATTATCACGCACCAAGAATGGGTCAATGTTGCATGTGGTGGCAGACCTCTCCACATGTCCACAAGACTAGTTTCAAGCGCTTAGAAATTGTATTTGAATACAACTCCCTCTCTATGTTATGCTACATTGGGCACACGACACATCCTCCAGGTATAGTGCCATCACATCTTATTATGTAGTATTCTAAACTATATTCAAATCAAGTTTTTAAATTGTGAAAGTAGATAACTTCGGCAAAGTAGGTTATAATTTTTGATTTACCACTCAAAATGAAGTGGGGTTCTTTGTGAAAGTAAACATTTTTTTAAGTCTAAACTATAATTATAAAGTGTCTTTTTTCATTCTTTTGGATTTGTCTATGCATTGAAAATTATTTGGTCATAAAGGGAGGAGTGGTTTTGTGGTTTTTTTTTTTTATTATTTGTAATTCATTTTTTGTGTAGCTTTCAAACGGAAGATCTGCGAATAGTCGTCAGAAATCTCTTTTCAAGCTAGACAAACTAGTATCAAAATGATGTGAAAAATTTGTTGTTTAAAACATATTGTCTCCTCCTTTAACAAGATAACATAACTTTTTGAACTGCAAAATTAGGCACAAATGATTATTGTATCTTGTAATTGGCCTCAAAATTGAAAAATTCTTTTGTGAAAGTGAATATCACTTTCCGATTTCATTGGAAATGATATCATTCAATTATAAAGTGTCATTATTCATTGCATTGAAATTGTTGTATGCACTAAAATATATAAAAGTGTTGATTCAAGAGGGATCAAAATAATTTAGGGGTGTTGTCATTGTTATCATTCTTTGAACACTTTATATTTCTTGTACATTTATTTCATTATTCTAAGTTTGACACTCAAATAATGTGGGAATGGCTCTAAAGAATGATAAAAAAATGATCAACTCATTCACCATCATATGCTACATCAGAATTCAGAGGTGTTTCACCGAGAGCATCCAAAGATTCTTTCTAGTAGAACATCACTACTTGCATTAGAATTCAAAGGTACTTCACCAAGAGCATCCACAAATTTCTTATTAGTTCTTTGGTACCTATTGTACATTAGTCTTCACATGGAGCATTTGAGCAACATTCAAAGAAGTAATCATCATTTTATGGGGGGGTGCTATATAGTCTCTATTCATTATTTATCATTTCTCTTTTGGAGATGGATTTTTATTTCCCATAAGATTTTCCTCTTTTTCTCCACTTCATGAGAAATTTATACATGAGTATATAACATGGCCTAGCAGTCAAGACTCATCATTATTTTACACATGAATCCCTATGTTACACTTAAGGGGGGTGTTGGTGTAAATAGTGACTTCATCAAACTAGTTAACTATTAATCTAACTAGGAGAGTCCTACTCACATTTCTTAAGTCTCTTCTTAGGGACTCTTATAGCTTTGTCTCATCTTATGTGGTTGAAACAAGTTTCCTCAATTTTTGAGACACCACTTGTATGATCACTCGCCACTCACTAGAACACTTGCCATGTGAGTTAACAAGTGTTCCATCCTTGAAGGGTTAGTCAACCATTGTGTTCAAATTGACTACCCTCATCACTTTTCCTATATAAGCAAGGTTGGATTATATATTTAACTCAACTCTTCTATCATTCTCTTGATAATATCAATCAGGCTTAGTATGCAAGTATTTTGTGGAAGTGTCTTTGGTTTTTTCTTTATGATCTTTGAAATCACAACACTAAACACTCTAATTAACAACTTATTGAGACTATTCCAAGTGTCTGAGATGAATTTTAGGTCGCATTATATTGAAATTGACATATCATGAATGAGAAATATAAAAAATTGAGTGTGAAAGGAAATTGGTAATGTGCTTAAAACTATTCTAAGGCAATATCTCTTAATGTGCTAGGAACGATTTTTTTATGATAGTCATCAATTTATGATTTGAACATATAGTGAAGTGTTTCATAATGTGTAAAGGATCACCATGGAAATAAAATTTCTTAAAATAAATATTAACCATACCAATAAGAGAGGGGAATGCATAAATAGCATAAGGAAAAGGAGAGCATAGCCATGTAGATAAAGAAAGAGAAATAAAAGGTAGTGTAAGGTAGGGGGACCGACCACACCAAGGCTCCAAGTCATAGAGAGCTGAGAGTATCAAGTTTCCCTATATTACCTCAAGCTAAGAAAGTGTTTTAGGTCAAGGATAGAGAATGAAGAGCACTCTCAAGTGCTTCTACCACCCTACTAATCTGAATGTTTAAATGGGACTAGATGAGCTAGTTTCTAGAGTCTGAAATGTGCCTTAGAAAACTCTTTGCCTGAGGATGACAACACAAATTTGGGACAATAGCATGGCACACTAGCATCTCTCTGGGGCGTTGGTATTCATATGACCAAAAAGTGAAGAGTAGACTACCGAACTCAAAGAAACCTAATAACGGCCTAGTAAATAAGATTTAATGAACTAAAAAGAATAATGGAGTACAATAAATGACTATATGAACGATAAAGGAGACAAAAAAACAAGGGTGATGAAGCCCAACTCACCAACTGTCTAGTTTTCCAGCAAGCTCTATGTGTGCACGTACCTACACATAGCCAAGAGGGAAAAAATGTTGGGGTTGTATAGGGGGTTGCCACAGTCAAACCCTCACTTTGGTGTTTCCACCTCCACAAATGGCAAGGAAAGCCATGAAGTAGAAAATGCAATAAAGGAAATAGAAATAAGAGTATTAAAAACTACAAAAGATACAATTCTACTCTATCAAACCACAGCAAAAGAAGGATAGTGAAGTAGTACCACCTCCACCCAAAGGCACTCTAGGTCAATGAAGGGAGAATACAAGACTATGAACTTGGAAAAGTCAACACGGCTGCAACAGTGACAAAAGAGGTCTCACAAGACTCTAAACTCACAGTTTATATGGTAGCACAACATGTTCTAAGTGAAGTTGATGGAGCAATAAGCTGTTGTGTAATGCTCAATGGATGCAAAAAAGCTCAAGTGAATGTCCAAAATTGTGAAGAAGATGGAGTAATAGTTAAAATTATGCATTTGAAGGAAGATTAGGAGGGAAAGAGCCATTTTTGGGCTAACTAGTTGACATAGAGGCATTACGCTTCATGCCCAATGGAGAGCGTAACATCCCTGCAGACTCCAAAGGAAGGAATTTTTCAAGGATGACAACATGTCACATAGATGTTTGTGCACCATGCTTGCATCCCCAACAAAAATTCCCCAACTATCACACAGGACAAATGACATGTGGATGGGAGGCATGTGAGTGATGTGGAATTATCTAGTCAGATTTGATTTTTCTAAAGTAGGGGATGTAAAAGGGGAATTTACATGAGGGATGAAAATTCACTCCTATACATTTTTCCCCCACTTTAGTGAGCTTGAGTGTTAATGAGTGTTTAGTGAAGTAGATCAAAGAGATTAGAAATGTACACCTAAACCGTTGAGGAAGCATACCATGATCTAGCAAACTCAAAAGTGCAGGGTAGGAAAAGGACTCCATAGGTACTCTCTCCTAAGGAGGTTTGAACAAAGGACTCAGTAGATCCTCAGAACTATAGAGTTTCACAAAGTACACCAAAGTCTTGTAGAACAACGATGGAAAAATCCCTTAGGATGCAAGCACTTCAAAGGCCCTTAGACCTACAAAGAAGGTGCCCCCTAGGTACTCTCTCCTAAAGGAAGATCGATGCAAGGGGACTTCACAAAGTCGGACTAGAAATTGACTTCATAGGTGCATCTACAAAGCAACATGTTAATCCACAAATAAAACATGTTAGAAAACAAAAAGAAGCCACACAAGAAGAAAAGTAGAAAATCACATAGACAGTCAAAAAATTGAAGGAAGATCTTTCAAAGGGGTCCCTCGAGAACCCTTCAAAAGGAAAGGTGTCCACTCAAGGGAGACACTGTTTGAAACTGCAAGAGTGTTTTTCACAAATCAATTCAACATGAAGGAATCCTTTCAAAATATGTTCACTACATCAAGAAATTTGAAAGGAAGAAAATTCCCCCTCACGAGGGGAAGGTTAAGGCTTCTCCCATAGGAAAATTTTCTCCCTCCTTGGAGGAAATTTATTCAAGTTCTTTCTTTGTGAACCCATGACAAAGGAAACATGTTCTGCTAGGGGTCCAACTTGAGAATGCAATTTTTGAAATTCAAAGTGACATGATAGCCCCCCTTAGGATGGTGTGTGTTGAACACAAGGCACATGGCATCCTAAGGAGAGAAAAACAAGAATGAAAAAGTGATGTTGTGGCTCGTAAAACATAGAGAGATGTCACCATGGAAATGTTGTTGCACACGTGAGGGACAACACATGAGCATCACAAGATCACAAATCAAGCAAAGAATAAAGAAAGATAAAAACACTATAAAAAGAGATAATGACATTATTAATAAGGGGCACAAGGGCAATATGATATTTTAGGGTCAAAGCTACTCATAAATATAAAGTATAATAATAGTATATTAATGAATTGTCATCAACCCCCTACTATATCAGACCATATGATGAATGCATGAGAAGACAAAAAAAAATTAAAAAAAATTGGGTCAACATGGAAGGGAAGCCTAAATGTCCCCAACACTTTGCATTGTACCTAATTGTCAAAAATAAAATTGATACACATAACAAAGGAAGAATGATGCCACAAATAGAGGAAGTTGTATGACACAAAAACTCTTGTATCTAGGCACCTGCAATGGTGGCAATGGTCATCAAGGAACATATAATGCAAGCACAAGGGAACAAAAACACACACACACACACAATCTACACTAAAAATAAAGAAGAGGTACCCCTCTAACACTCATCAAACAAGAGGTAATCGACCTCTAAATCTAGAGAATTATACGGGGAAGGAAGATGAGCCTACAAGGGTAGAATTTCAAGGGGGGAACCCTTTGATCCCCTCACAACAAGAGCCAAGGAAGGAGACTCTTCAGTGTCTCCTCCACTTGGTTCCTTTGGAGAAAAGGTTAGTGACTTCATGAAGATCGTTGAAAGGGAAAGGACCTCATCTAAATAATTAAGCATGCACTTCATAGGAGTGCCATGTGTTACCTCATTAGATGAGAGAGGTGACTCTTGAGATTCACTGCTAGGCTCACCGAGTGAATCGAAAGTAGTGAGAAACTCCAGGGACATCAAAACTTCTTTCACCACAAGGATGGTGCATGCTAATGAAAAACCACCCTTTGAAGAGGGTGGACTCCTATTTCCACCCTCATTGTCGGTGGGGCCATCCTCCATCTTTCACTTCATTAGAAAATGTGAAACCCCCATAGATGAGGCAGAAGGCACAAAGGAGGAGGAGAAAACTACAACAGACATGAACGAGGTGTTCGACATTTCCATGGGCTTTGAGAACAATGAGATGTCTAGGAGGAACATCAAGAGAGGTGGATCAACTGAAGGAGCAATAAACACCTACACCTTTCTAGGGTTAGGGGTGTTTACACTTGCAATAGGAGCTAAAAGAAACATTGAGGCTAACTAAATTGAAGCAGAAGGGATGGGAGAGGAGGAGACAATAGTAGACCCTGAAATAGGGGTAGTTGACTCCTCTTCCTCCCTTTGCAAAGTGGCCTACTTAGCAACAAAGCCTTTCACCAATGCTTGTGCTCATGTAAAAAGTGGTTCATGTGACTCCTAGAGCTAGAGACTGGAAGATGGGATGGAATAAAAGGATCGTGCTTGGCCATTGGAGTGTCCATCATGACCATTTTTTCCACAAAGAGAGAATCCTAAATGAGAGCAGGAGGGAGAGACTAAGAGGAGGTTGGAGCAACAATAGGGGGAATTGTCTCTAATGCCTTGGAGGTCTGAGCCTCTTCCCATTTGTGCTACCTTGGGAGAAAGAATGGTGGGAGGCCATAGAGGTCGAGATAGAGGACTCCTCATGGGGAGCCTAGGCACCATGGGTAGAATAGGAAGTTTGAATGCCGGATGCTTGGACTTTTTCCAAGTGGGCACCATAAGATTCTCCAACAAATTCCTAGGAGCAGAATCCAATGACACCACAATAGGGCAAGGGGAAGTGATAGGCGAGACAATAGCTACAAAAGAAGAAGAAGAGTGATGAACACACTTCTTGTTTTCTCTTTTCTAAGCCAAGGTGGCATCACTGTCAGCCTTCAAGAAAGCCCTATGTGAGATGGCATAGGGAGATGAAGGGTATCTCACCTTAGGCATTAAGCACCCACTCTTGTACTTTGTATAGGTTCCGTACAAGAGGTCCATCCTAGGAGGAAGTAGACCAATGGGTGTAGGCCAAAAGTGATCTAGTGAATAGCTACCATGCACAACCTATAGTTTATAGCCAGTGCCATGGATTACATGCATTGTACCCTCATGGATAAATTTTAGACACTTATGCACAACTCAGGGAACCACATTCATAGTGACCAACTAGGGGATACCTAGTTTGACCCTAAAGAGTTCAGACCCTAAGATTATTTCAAAAAGTAAGTTCACTGATTTAGGTCCAATGAGGATTGACAAGGTGATGCAACCAAGGGGAGGTATAGAAATTACATTGTGTGTATGGATGATACTCTCAGATGTAGCATACCCATATTTGTGTAGGAAATTAATCTACATAATCTCATCAGTAATGGCATTCACCTAACACATTGTATCAACAAGAACACCTATTACAGTGTTTATGTTGATTTGCACGGGGATGTATAAATGATATGGCTCTCTATTATAACCCATTGGTAGGTCCTATGAGGTGAAAGTTATACTAGGAAAACTACTCATAGGTTGAGCGGATGGGATAGGAAGATGTAAAAAGGAAGCCATTGCATATACTATACAAGAATTTCATAGAGCCCCCAAAGATTTCACAATTCGATAGTGACCCAACTAAGGTTTCATTCTACAATGCATACATAACCTTTCAACTACGCCACTAGGGGTTGTAGGTTGGGTTGCATGGCTAGGTGCCTTGAAACACTCACACCCACAACACTCCTAGGATATGAGGAAAGGAACCTTCAACATTGGTAAGCATAACCAAAATGGTTTGTGTTAGGTTCACCAAAATGTAAGGTAGGGGGACCAACCACACCAAGGCTGTAGGTCAAAAAGAGCTGAGACTAGAAGGCTTCCCTATGTTACCTCAAGCTAAGCAGGTGTTTTATGTCAAGGATAGAGAATGAAGAGTACTCTCAAGTGCTTCTACCGCCATACGAATCTGAATGTTTAAATGGGACTAGACAAGTTAGTTTCCAGAGTTTGAAATACACCTTAGATAGCTCTATGCCCAAGGATGACAACACAGATATGTTACGACATCATGGCACACTAGTATCTCTCTGGGGAGTTGGAATTTGTATGACTAGAAAGTGAAGAGTATAGTACCAAACTCAAAGAAACCTACTAATAACCTAGTAAACAAGATTTAATGAACTAAACAAAATGAATGAAGTACAATAAATGACTATAGGAATGATAAATGAGATGAAGAAAATAAGGGTGATGAAGCCCAACTCATCGAGTGTATAGTTTTCTAGAAATCTCCATGTGTGCACATACCTACACACAACCAAGAGGGAAAACTTTTTGGGGATGTATAGGGGTTTGCCTTAGTTAAACCCTTTCTTTGGTGTTTCCACCTCCATAGACAACTAGGAAAGCCATGAAGTAGAAAATGCAATAAAGGAGATAGAAAGCAGAGTATTGAACACTACAAAAGATACAATGCTAATGTATCAAAGCCAAAAAAAAAAGATAGTGAAATAGTACTACCTCCACCCAAAGGCACGCAAGGTCAATGAAGGGAGAATGCAAGACTATGAGCTTGGAAAAGCCAACATGGCCACAGTAGTGACGAAGGATGTCTCACAAGACTCTAAACATGTAGCTTCTATGGTAGCACAATATGTTCTAAGTGAAGTTGGTGGAGCAACAAGCTATTGTATAATGCTCAATGGATACAAAAAAGCTCAAGTTAATGTCCTATATTGTGAAGAAGATGGAGTGATAGTGAAAATTATGCATTTGAAGAAAGATTAGGAGGGAAAGAGTCATTTTTGGGTAGGTTGGTTGATACAGAGGTGTTACACTTCATGTCTAATGGAGAGCATAACTTGCTTATGGAATCTAGAGGTAGGAATCTATTAGTGATGATAGCACACCATGTAGAAATTTGTGTGTTGTGCTCGTGTTACTGACAAAAAATTCCCCACCAACACACATGACAAATGACAAGTGGATGGGATGTAGGTGAGTGATGTGGAATTATCTAGTCAAGTTTTATTTTTCTAGAGTAGGGGATACGAAATGAAAATTTACACAGTGGGTGCAAATTCACTCCTATATAGGTAGCTCAAAATAAATAGATGCTGATGCATCTATAAAATAAAATGATATAGAAGTGGTAATGGAAAAAGAAGGTGAATAAATATAATGGAAAGGGTCAAGGTCTAGAAGAGATGGATTGAATGTGGGAGATGAATTATTAAATCATGGATCATGTCAATGATGATCAATATCTATCAAACATGGAATTTAAACCAATGTGAAATTAAAGAAGTGATGAATGGTATTAGCATGCTCAATATTTTTTCCAAGAGGTAGTTCATCCTCCAAATATATAGGGTGGGTTGAATAATAAAATACTCCATCCCTATAAGACAAAGCATCAACAAAAACATAAGAATTATAATCACTCAAAAAAGGAGTCATCAAAAGGACTAAAAGAAAGATTATCAATAGAATTTTGAGAGCCACGTCATGAAGAAATAACATAAATTCTAAGGATCTAGGATACTCATAGGTGATGAGGAAAGAGAATGAGGTATTTGTATCTCTTCAGATGCTCAATGTGTTTTAACATGCAACAAAAGGATGGAGAGAAATGGGAGAGATATGGTATCATCATGGACTATGGGAGAGGTAGTAGAAATAGTTGAAGAGGTATAAACACAATCTATCTCACATAATTTATCCCCATGATAATTCATCGAGATAAATATAGTGAATTATTATAATATATGTGTGAACCCCAATCCTAATACCTGTAAAACAATAAGAACAAACACATTAAGTTAGAGATTGCAAGAAAGAACAAGGATTCCCCATGAAATCCATTTAACATAGCTCAAAATAGGAAAAAATCAATGAGGAACACAATGAAAATAACAAACTAAAGATTTAATCCTAATTAAACTAGCAAACTTATGATCCCATGGGGGAATTGGTGCCAATTTGATGTGAAAATTGGCCCTTTCCCAATTCCTATGATGTAAGATTGATGTGATGAAGAGATTTAATCCACTTTGTTGATGTTGAAGAGTGCTCCAAGCTAAAAACCTGCATATAACCTAGCTAAGATTCAAGATTGATGGGTGAAATTTGATAGATATTTGAGCATGGTAACTTTGCATAATTTGTGGATGATAAATTGAGGATATGAGCTCTTTATTTATAGAATTCCAAGATGGATGAATGTCCAAATTTGAGCAATGTGGGACTAACATTCATCCAATGGCAAGATGCCACTTGTCAACCCATGAGTGGATGGAGGATGTGTGAGTTTTGAGGATTGTGCCAATAAATGCATATTTTTGAATTTCAAATTTGTTGAA
This sequence comes from Sequoia sempervirens, assembly GCA_007258455.2. Taxonomy (NCBI): domain Eukaryota; kingdom Viridiplantae; phylum Streptophyta; class Pinopsida; order Cupressales; family Cupressaceae; genus Sequoia; species Sequoia sempervirens. Next base: position 48,554,510 of record VDFB02353493.1, read on the forward strand.
ATGACATGCAAGAGGGAAGGGAAAATGCAATAAATGCCACTTGGATCAAGGAAAAGGACATGTAAGATGGAGTAAATGCCTTATTGGATGTACATGTTAACTTAGAATTTGAATTCAAACTTGGAGGAATATTCCAAAAGATGCCTTGTTGAGGAAAATAGAGGATTTAATAAATCAATTAAATCTATTTTCACGTGCAAGTGGGAAAAGATAGAGGATGGGACATGAATTAGAATTAAATTAATCAAGGCTTAATTAATTTGATAGGAGATTAGGTGATGTGACTTATTTGACTTAGATTTTAGGATTTATTTAAATCAAATAATGAGAAGAATGTGATACAAGATTAATTAAATAAAGATTTTGATTTATTTAATTAAAGAGATGATGTTAGATCAAATTAAATAAAGTTTTAATTTATTTAATTTAAATAGATAGACTTTAGAGATTTAATCAAATAAAATTGATTATTTAATTAAATAGGGATAATTAGATCTGATGATTAATTTAATTATCGAGAAGAGGTGACTTAATTAGATAACTCATTTATTTAATTAAGAGAGGAATATTGATGAATTTAATCAGATAGGGGAATTTGATTAAATGGTTAGACTGAAGGATGATTCAGGATGAAATGATGTTAGTAGTTAGGATTAGGTGCACAATGTCAATCGATACATTTTACGTGTCTACATTTTTCCCCTCTTTGAAGCAATGAATTTGTTGCATTAGTTCAAAGAATAAATGATCTCGATCAAAGCCAAAAAAAATTGTTATTTAAAATCCTGCCCCACTGCCACCCAGTGAGAGAAAACATGCCATTATATTGCCCCCTTGAGAGATTGGATAAAAATTTTATTTTTTTGGGTGATCTTGCAAAAAAAGAGGACAAGGTGCCTGATAGGTCCAAAATGGCTCTAGGAGGCCAAAAACGTGTCTAAACGCAATAAAACAATATAAAACAGGCTTCAACTAGACATAAACAAGTTTGAGGGTCTAAAACCCTAGCAGGGTAGCCAATTCGAGTGATTTGCAAAGTGTAACACAGTGGTCTTTTATTTTCTCAAAGTGCACCCTTGGGAGGGAAAGTGCATTGCGGCGGTGCTATTTTGGATTTTTGTGCCTTAGCATTAGAGTTTGGAAAGAATCAAACTACGATGTGTTCACGAATTCTAACGCTGGAGTGGTTTCTTGGACACTAGGCAAAAAAAATTTCAATTTTTTTAACATGGTGACCTTCCTTGATGCAGGATGCAGGGAGGGAGCTCTACTCCCAATAGCACAGGTCGCAGGATTTGTTTGATTACTTGTGGGATCTCAGCAATAGAGATCAAGATTGACTTTGAGATATGAGGCTGTGGTATATCGCTTATGCAACACCCATCCACACCCACCTGGGGATGATTTCAACACTTGCCAAGAGATGGCACAACGAGATGTATTTGTTCCACCTTCCCACCAGTGAGGCCATCATCACTTTGGAGGACATTTGGTGTATCCTACGATTGTTGATTCATGGTCAGCGTGTCATTTTTGATATGGATGAGGGGCGTAATTCCTGCCAAAGGGTCCTTGCCATAGATGAAATCATTATTTGCGAGGGCTAGATTGAGCTGGAGCGACATAGGACCCTGACACCTCCCTTCTGCTTGGTCATTGCAGCAGTCATTTCGGGTCTCATTTCCCTAGACAGACGAGGCCGATACTTCAGTCCCAGTTGGGGACTCTACTGTGAGTGCATGGTTTGTGATAGGCCAGTTTGATTTGCATGGGGGTCTGTTCTTCTAACATCTTTGTATAGAGATCTACACGAGTATGTCTACATGGATGGTAGAGCACTCGAAGCAAGCGTGACACTTCTCCATGTATGGGCATCGGGGCACATTGTTGTTCTATGTCCATGCATTGATCTAGTTCTGATGGTGCTAGACAATCCCCTTGTATGGCACTACAAAGGTGGTGTGTCCTCTACACACACAAGTGAGCATGGGATCCCCTACTGGTGGAGGGTCCTCGACGAGATGTAGGTGTTTACATGGCGACCATACTTTTGTCAGCCTGGATGGGTCGGTGATGTAGATTAGTTGTTTTATGCCCACTAAAACTAGTACATGCAGGGGTGAGAGCATATGATGATTGAGAGGTATCTACCCAGGCATGTGCAATGCCAATTTGGTGAGCCCTAGGATCGTCTTGATGATGATTATGTGGCCATCTTCACTCGCACCATGACACAGGTTTCGTGGGGGTAGTATATTCCTACCTTAGAGGCGGTTGATAGTTTCAGGTAGCTAGTAGCTCAGCCATTGGCTTATGATCAGGGTCTTGTGGATCCAGGTACGACACAGGAATATAGGGATTTGTTATGGCCTCCCCTATGATTGACTATTTCGGGTGCAGACCCCAATCAACAGAGGGTTAGAGGTAAAATGTGAGGATGAGGATGAAGGGGTGATGTATGACAGGACCAGCCAGTTGGGCCCCCAGTGCAGCCAGATCAGGAAAACGTACATATGCAAGACTAGCACCAAGTGCAACCAGGTCCACCACCATAGGTTGGGGTTGAGGATCAGCCTTTGGTACAACCTCCACGAGGATAGCCTACAGGGTAGCCAATAGGATAGGTGGATGCCCAGGATACTTTGATTACATAGGGGCCTATGGATCTAGGTATGACACAGACATATAGGGATTAGTTTCGGCCTCCCCTACAATTGACTATTCTAGCTATAGACCCCGATCGATAGAGGGTTAGAGGTAGAGGGGGAGGATGAAGATGGAGAGGTGATGTATGATAGGACTAGCTAGTTGGGCCTCTAGTGTAGCTAGATTAGGAAAATGTACAGATGCAGGACCAGTAGCAGGTGCCAGCAGGTTTGCCACCATGGGCTGGGGTTGAGGATTAGCCTCTGGTACAACCTCCATGAGCACAACCAGCAGGGTAGCCAGTAGGATAGGCGGATGCCTGAGATACTTTGATTGCACAGTTGTAGGCCTAGGTGTAGACCATGACAGTCGAGAGGGATCAGGCTCAAGTTGAGAGAGCAGATGAAGGTTGAGAGGGATCAGGCCATCCAACAGAGACAGGTTATAGAGTTATAGGTGGCCACAAAGCTAGGCCGGAGACAACAATTAGAGAGTATGGTAGCCTCCTCCTCTTAGGGTACAGTGTCCATTAGGTCTTACCGGGAGGCCATCAGAGAGGCCGAGTACTATCAGATGTACTATTGCGAGGCTATACCCAGAGTAGCATGGGTCCTAGAATACTCGCAACAGACTAGTCACAAACTAGCAAAGGGTCACGATGACAGGGGTGAGGGCAACATAAAGGGGGGTTGATTGAGATGATACCCTTTGTGCCTTATTGGCTCCTTTTTATAGCCCAATGGGCCTTTTTGTATTGATTGACATACATGTACAGTGATCCAATTATTCTTGTACTATGACAGTTACATTATTGATTATATATATATGAGTTGATGATGATTTTGATGTGATGTGATATGTACCAATTATTTATTCCTGTATGAATGAATCTACTTCTATATGTTGTGAAATGATGCTTTATATGATACGTTTATGGATGTTTTTCCTTTCGATGATGAATGCATTATGTAATGATTATGACTAACATATCTATATTATGGTGTTGGCTTATGATATGCAGATGTGAATGGATAATATGATGATGCATTTATGATGATGATATGTGATATGAAATGTAATGTGCAAAATGATATGGTGTATACTATGCTTATAAAATGAAATGATTATGGATGGATGTATGCTTTGTATGTGATGGATTCTTGTATGTTCCTATTTATGCTTATAATGAAGTGTAATGATTTATGCAATGAATGATTTATGATGCTATTTATGAGATGAAATGGATGATGTAATGTGAATGTGATGGTCATGATATGATGCAAATAAGATGGTTTTATGTAATGCAAATGAGATGGTTTTTTAAGATGCTTAGAATAACAAATATTATTATCCTAAACATATTAAATGATAATGTAATGTATGTGATGCAATGATATGTTAATGCAAATTGGTATGATGATGTGTAATGTAATATGAATGTAATGTGTGTGATTATGTATATAATGGATTATCTTATAATGCTTATGTATGATTATGCGATAGGTGGTAATGTTAAATGGTTATGAAATGAAAATGAATGTTATGCAATGTAATAAAAATGGATGTTCTTATCTATAAAAAATTCTTATAATAACATGTTTATATGATGATGGAAATGCAATGCATGTGTTTCCTATATGATATGTTGATGCAATATGCTAATGATTTGTGGATGCAGGATCAATGGTGATGAGGATGATGATGATGATCAACTGTCATAGTACCTTGTTAGTATAATGAGCAAGAAGAGAAGTAATTTCAACAAGACACAAGATGATGAACATGAAAATGATGATGATTTCTTGCTGAGGAATTGGGATTTTCAAAGGGACAATTTTCTTATGTTTGATAACACACATGGTACGATGCATCAAGGTATAGAAAACTAGGATGGAATTCTACCTAGTGTGATGGACTTTGACTTGACAAGCAGATAGGAGTATCCTTGTTCATACTTGACATATAGAAACCTTGCTAGGATGCACTTTAGAAGTTTCAAACACCTCGGACCAAAACATGGAAAGGTATAACCTATCAATGCAATAGTCAACAAGTTTCCCAAAACCTCCTCCATAAATACTTAACAAAGCAAGTATTCTCCAAGGTTATATTACAAGAACATCTAGCAAGCACAATAGACAAAAGATAATGATCATTGCCCCATTCCTATTTCTCTAAATCCTCTATTTGGATATCATCGAGAAGTCCTTGGAATGAGTGCAATAAGATAAGTCAAAAGATAAAGACAAACTAAACAAACAAGCTGATGTTCTTCAATACCGCTAACCAAAAGGGGATGCATTTTTAAGGATAAGAACCAAAACTATTTCCAAAAGATAATGCCCATTGTAGGAAGGATTCATCCTAGGACATGTTAGTGGATGGCGGCATGTCGTTTCGTTTATCCAAAGTGTTCTTTCAAATGATTGATATGGAACTAATTGGATGATAGGTTATCGACATGAAGAGTTGACCACCTTGTTTATGTACTGACTTAGACCTCAGACTTGATGTTTTGAGTTTTCACTTCTCATCTGCTAGACTTGTTTATGATTATCCTACCAAAGATTAAGGATATTGATCATTTATTATGAATGATTTTATTGTGGGTGTAGGTGAGATGAGATGGATGGATTTTTTTTCAAATATTTGGATGTTTTTGACATTTTTGAGATGTTGTGAGGCTGTTTTTGGTATTTTTTGAGATTTTATGAATGTTTTGATTTTTTATTTTTGAATGTTCTAGGATTTTCTAAGATTTCAACCAAGAGACTAACCTAAAGACCTATCCTAGGTGCCTCAGGGGCTGATCAACAGATTAGCCTTGCCTATGTTATACACACAGAGGCCACGTAGTTTGACTAACAAGTTGACCGATTTATAGATGATAAGATACATGATGAGATGTCAGTTTATTATGATGGACTATTACAAGACTGACTTAAGTGTGTCGGGGGATGATCAAAGATCAACCTTTCCTATGTTCAAGCTCAGAGATGACGTAGTTCGACAAGACAACTTTTTTTTACTTTTTTTGACTTTTTGACCTATTTTTGGGATTTTGATATGTTTTGATGTTTTTGGATTTTCTAATTTTAGGACTTCAAGAATATACATGAATCTGATCCGATAAGAACATCCCTTAGCATGTTGCTTTAAACTACTTTGATAAAGGTAGGATAGATTGACCTTGAGGATGGGTTGAGTAGTACTAGGAAGGATTATGATGCAAACACAAGACCAATCTATGATGCAGATGCAGGTGGATGAGTGATGGATGGGGATCTGAATGTGATGGATGATGGAAGCATAATGGATGGATGGTGCAGAACAAGTCATAGAGATCCTGGTGGATGGAAAGTGCTTATTTACACAAGGTGCTTGTTTTCTAGGTTTTCACCAAGGTACTTACCAAAAGTGCCACTGAAGTGATTTTCACTAGAGGACGATTTTTTTCTTTACTATTTTTAATCCTTTTTCTGATTTTTTTGTATTTTTTATTTTTTTATTTTGTTGTTGTTACCAAGATGCCTGTTTTCCAGGTTTTCACCAAGGTAACCATTTTTTTAGGACATTTTCTGATTTTTTTGTATTTTTAGTTCTATACCTTGAAAGATTTAGGCATAAATTTTTTTGAGATGAGAGTTATTCATGGGCTCTTGCAGAGGTTCCCCTTCGGGTGTTGATAACTGATATACCCCTAACTTGTAACTTGTTGTGATAACGAATGGTCCCAACCAATTAGGTTCAAATTTTTCTTTGCTGCTTGGATTTGGGACATTCTTCTGATTCTCTTTTAACACTAGTTCTCTGACTTGGAAAGTCCTGCTTTTAATTTTCTTATTGTATTTCATTTTAAGTCTATTTTGATAGACTTGCAAATGATTCAAAGCATCTATATGTCACTCATCCAATAGCTCTAGCTCATTCAATCTTGAAATTCAATACTCTTCATTTGTGATGAGGTTTTGTAGTGATATCCTGAGTGATGGGATCTCGATCTCGATGGGGAGTACTGCTTCTGATCCATAGACAAGGGAGAAAGGGGTGGTTCCGGTGGGTGTGTGGATGCTGGTTCGATAGCCCAAAGGGTGGTATTAAGCTACAAATGCTAGTCACAACCTACGTCATTGACTATTTTCTTGAGGATTTTTAGAATGGTTTTGTTTGTATCTTTTTCTTGGCCATTGCCTTGGGGATAGTATGGGGTGGAGAAGAGATGTTGGATTTTGAATTTTTTTCATAAGTCACGAACCTCCTGATTCCTAAATGGTGTTTCATTATCTGAGATAATGGCTTGTGGAACACCATATCAGAAAATGAGATAGTTCAGGATGAACTTTGAAATATGCTTCCCAGTTATATACATCATGGGTATGGTTACCACCCACTTAGTGAAGTACTTCATTGTGGTTATGATGAATTTGTGGCCGTTAGATGAAGTGGGCATGATTTTTCCAACGAGATCAAGCCCCCACTACGAAAAGGGCCATGGTGTGATGATAGGATGAAGCTCTTTGAGTTGGAGCATGGATGAGGTCCCCATGCTACTAACATTGTAGATACCTTCTAGTAGAGTCATGTGTCTCTCTTTCCATTGTGGGCCAATAATACCCCATCCTCAATAGTTTCTTAGCTATGGTCATTCCACTCAAGTGTGAACCACAAATATCATTATGTACTTCAGTTAGAGCGATTAATGCCTCCTCAGCATTTAAGTAGCATAGTAGGGCTCCTTCTATGCTTCTACGATATATGGTATCACCTAGGATGACAAATTTGGATGCCTTTTTTACAAAGGTTCATTTTAGGTTTGAAGGTAAGTCAGCGGGTATGACTCCTATTTGAAGGTATTTGTAAATTTCGTGATTCCAAGGATTGCTAAGACCAACGAATTTGCACACATATTCTGATTCTAGTACCTCGAATGCAGGCATGAGAAGCTACTCAATCAAAAATTCATATTTTGGAACGTTGTGTGGGATATCAAGCAAGGATCCAATTGTTGCCATGGTGTCTGTTGCTCTGTTGTTGGTTCTAGAAATCTGCTCAAATGTAATTTTGATGAAGGATTCTTTGATAGTCTCCACCAATTTCTTGTATGGAGTGAGCTTGTCATCCTTCGTTTGGTATTCATTATTCACTTGATTTATTATCAATTGGGAGTCTCTGTATAGTTTGAGAGCTATAATGTTCCACTGCACTGCTATTCTGAGAGCTATGGTTAAAGCCTCATATTCTACAATGTTATTGGTGCAGGGAAATGCTAGTTTATAGGACCTTTGTATGCAATCCCCTTGTGGGGTGATAATGAAGACATCAGATCCTAATCCATGTTGCATGTACAATCCATCATAGTACAGTTTCTAGTAGTCAGCTACATTGAGATTGAAAATAGATTCATCTGGAAACTCTAAGACGAGAGGATTCTCTGAATAGATTGGTGCTTCTACAAGTTGATCTGATATGACTTGGCCTTTTATTTCTTTCCTCTTCACATATTCGATGTCATATTCTGACAATGTCATCACCCATTTTTCCATTCTTCTTGTGAGAATTTCCTTTGATAGTAGATACTTGAGAGGGTCAATTTTGGCAACACATTTTATTTTATGTGCCAACATGTAATGTCTAAATTTCTATGATGCAAATACTACTGTGAGGCATGCTTTCTCGATGAATGAATAGTTTAGCTCATTTCCAACCATTGTTTTGCTGATGTAATAGATAGCCCTTTATGTTCCATTTTCATCATGCTGAGATAAGAGAGCTCCAAGGGTTGTTGTTGTTGCTGACATGTATAGAATCAATAGTTTTCTTGGGATTGGTGGCATTAAGATTGGTGGTGTCAGTAAATATTATTTGATTTTATTGAATGCCTCTTCACACTTGGTAGCCCATTTGTACGCTACTCCCTTGTGGAGTAGGTGAGAATATGGGTTCTTTTTGTCTACCAATTGTGCTATGAATCTTCGAATGGATTGGAGTCTGCCTTGGAGACCTCTCAATTGCTTTAATATTTTTGGTGCCTCCATCTCGAGGATTGCTTTTACCTTTGTTGGATCTACCTCGATACCCCTCATTAGCACTATATATCCTAGAAATTTTTCTGATTGTATGCCGAAGACACACTTCTTTGAGTTTAACTGACCTTGTACTCTTCCAATTTGTCAAAGATGGCACTTAAGGTTGCTATGTGATCTTTTCTCTCTCTAGACTTGGATAATATATCATCAACATAATCTTTGACTGTCTTATGGATTATGTCATGGAATATCAATATCATGGCCCTTTGATATGTTGCTCCTACATTCTTTAAGTCGAATGGCATCATGTTCTAGCAGTAGGTCCCCCATGGATAAGTGAAAGCTATTTTATGCTGGTCCTTTTTAGCTATCATGATCTAATTATACCCTGATAATCCATCCATTAGTGACAACATTTCATGTCCGGCTGTCATGTCAACGATGTCAATGTTTGGAAGTGGGGAATCATCTTTCGGACATGCTTTATTCAAGTCTTTGAAGTCCATGTAGATTCTGATGTTCCCATCGGGTTTTGAAATAGGTACCAAGTTTGACACCCATTCTAGATAATCTATTGGTCAGATGAATCCTGCATCTAATAGCTTTTTTAGCTCCATTTTGACTAATAGGGCGATCTGAGGGTGCATTTTTTGAAGTTTCTATTTAACATGATTTTCTTTTGGATATACTGCTAAGTGATGAACCATGATTTCTAGATCAAGTCCTGGCATGTCAGCATAACTCCATGTGAATTTTATCTGTCTCTCTTAGGAAGGCTACTAGGAGCTATTGTTCCGTTGATAGTAATGATTTTGCATAGAATGTGATATATGGGGTTTCCTCTATTCCTAGATTGACCGGATTGCATCTTTCTGCTAGGACTTCTAATTTTTCTTAATGAATAGCTCTAGAAGGAATATTGAATCCCCCATCCTTGGGTGCCTTGGAGAGGTTTTCATCGTTGGACATGTCCTTTCTTTTTACCTTTTTTTGGTCAGAGAGTGCCATAGTGTGGTTTTCACTCAAGGACATAGATATTATTCTTAATTTTTCACTTTTGCAACTAAGGGATTCAATCATTTCCCCATAATAGGCATGTGTATCTAACTCCGTTATGAACCTTGCTTTGTGATCCCCACATGGAATATTATCCCATAGTCCCATGAATTCTGAGAGTGCCTCATTGTTTTTGAATGTATCAAGAACTAGTGGTCCTCGTTGGTCGTAGTCGATGAGTTGGGGATATACTAGGCGGATCTCATGATTTTGGTGGTTTGATTCAAAAGATAGGGTGCTAGTCATGCAAAGAGTGGTATCCTCAAAAATCCTAGGTAGATTGGATGTGGTATCCTCATCATCACTACTACTAGAGATGTCGGTTATATTAAATGTTAAGTTATCTACGACTCTACTTGTAGATACAGGTAAGCGTAGTTCTATTGTGGTTGGTTGAGGAGGACTATTAACCCTTCTAACTTGAGGTCTTCAGCCATGTATGGTTGTACTTGAAGGGGTACATCCAAGGCCAAGATTTGTTATCGGTCATGTCTCTGGAATGATAGGTGTTATAAGCCCATTTTCATTTTATCCAAGTCTTTGATTTATGTCATAGCCAATTACGAGCAACATTTGTAGACCCTTTCTTTTGCCACCCATTGGTAAATCAGCTACTGGTCTTTCATCTTGATATAGCATATGAGATGGATCTACCTCAATAACTTCTCATCCAAGATCTCCCCAACTTGTGAAGTTGGGATAGTCTTCAGGAGACATTTGGGATGTGGAGGCTTCATTTATTTGTGGACATCCCTGTGATCTAGGAGATTGTGGTAACTCTCCTACCACAAAAGAATTATTAGGGAGCTTGTAGTTTCCACAACCCTTATCTTGGATGATGACCTTGATGTCAAAGATGGTGGGGATGGTGGGAGTGGTGGGTGTCTCTATCACAAAAGTGGATATGAGAGTGGTAGGATCGATGTATGGTGTAGATGGGCCCTCATCATTTTTTGGTACTTGGGGGATTTTATAGTACTTTTCTTCAAGGATTTTGCAATAGGAGAAGGGTTTGGGATCTCCATGGATGGCAACTTCTTGTCCCTCATGTGTGAATTTCACATATTGATGGAAAGTTGATGCTACTACCTTCATTGCATGAATCCATGGGCATCTTAGGAGGATGTTATATGACAGGTCGAGGTCCAAGACTTGACAAGTGGTTTCCATGATGGCAGGCCCTACTTGAATAGGGAGTTTGATTGTGCCCTAGGACACTCTTTCTTGATCATCATATGCTCTTATTGTGATACCCTTTCCTTTGTTGATAGAATCCTCTGATATTTTCAATTATTTTATGAGGTTGAGAGAACATATATTCAAGCCCACACCTCCATCCACCAAGATCCTTTTGACCTTTCTCTTGTGTACAATGGCTTCCAAGTGGAGTGCACGGTTGTGATATGGTTGAGCGGGAAAATCTTGGTCAAAGAATGTGAGTAGATTAGACATAATGATATTTCTAACCATAGCTTGGAATTGTTCTACATCAAGATATGCGAGAATAGTGGATGAGGCCAACTCTTCTTCAAGGATTTTCCTATGGGAAGATGAGATTTTTAGCAACTCCATTTTGGAGATTTGCACTGGCATTCTTTTGAGTTGATCTAGGACATTATATCCATTAGGGATAGATCTATATGCAAGGACTCTATTTAGCTGGGATGATCCTATGATGGTAACTTTTCTACCTCTTGTGGTGACCCCACAATCAGCATGAGCGCCTTTGATGGTGATAACCATGCAGTTTTCATCTAGGGAGGCGATGATTATTTCATACACATGATTTATGTTTGTATGGGTTCCTTTCCCTTTATCATTTTTATTCCGTTTGTTGCCATGATCAAGCATCGGATTTGTATAGATCTTAAGATCTTGGTTTCCTATAGGTTGTTCCATGTTTATAATTCTTTTATCGATGAGATCTTGAATTATGCTTTTCAATCTCATGTAACTATTCATGGTATGGCCTTTGATTTTATGGAATTCACAGAGTTGATTCTCATTATACCAAGGAGGTTTCACATCTGATTCTTGGTAATTCTCAAAGGTAGGAGCCTGGATGAGTTTTTCGTTTATCAATTTCTTCATTATGACTTCAAGTGGCTCCCCAAAGTAGTGTATTTTTGCTTAGGGTAACTCTTGTTCCATTGGGGTGGTCCCCTTTGATCATTGAGATTGTTGATTGTCGGATTGTTGTTTGGTTGTTATTGTGTGATGATTATTTCGGTGTTGGATTTGGATTTGTGGTGCAGGTGTATTTTGGTGAGGGGCATTAATGACCACCTTGGCATCTATGACACCATCATTAGTAACATTTTTTTTCCTTGCCCACATGCGAGGTTTATCATTGTAATTGGAGGATATGTGGTTATTTTGTTGTTCAAGGTATGAAGTTGATCCCACAAGTTGAGTCATAAGGGCTCATTCAATGCTGAGCACCCTGGAGATCAACTGGTCATATGTGGTGATCCCTTGTACCATGAGATGAAATTCCAAGAGGCCTTCAAGGTTGGATATAATGGTGCAAACTTTTTGTTCTTCAAGCATGGTCCACACACTCTGATTGGCCTTGGATTACCATCATTATGGGAATGAAGTGAATGATTCACCCTTTCTTTGTATTGGTTCCTTGTAAACCAGGTTGGTCTCCTATTCTACCTATGGAGTAGCCATCTCTAATCAAGGGTAGCTTGGAGGACCTGGACCAACTGACAAGATCCAGTCAAAGACTGAGATATTTTTCACTCTAGGCTCTACAGAACCAGGGTGGGTATACCCACACAATGCCTCAAAGAAGACCAGAAATTTCTTTTTATAGTAGATAACTCCTGATGCCAAGTATTGAGAACCTCAAATATAGCTTGATTCTCAGTAACACAATACTTGTGGCAACCAGGAGGTAGGGCAAGACATCAAACAAGATTGATTAAATAAAATGATTGATCTTGAGCAAGAAGACTAGAACCCTAAAGACATATAGCAAATATAAGATTAGTGCCATTATTCTTGGGCTAGGAGTCACAATAACTTGCAAATAGAAGGAATGATTACTCTGGACATAAAAAGTCTTTGCAAGATTAACCTTATTAGTCTCACAATTAGTGATAAGATCTATAAGACTACTTATCAAATCCTCCTATCATACATGTGAATTTCTAATATGATTAAAGCATTTAACTTATTCCTTGAATAAGAGCAACAATCAAAATAGACAATGAAACATTACATTAAAATGGTTAATGAAATGATCCTTGATCAACTTTCATTAACAATCCATATGCACAATACAAAGGAGAGACTTAAAGACCTCAATCTATACATTCAGATTCATACATGTGTCCAAGACCTCACAATTTAATTGATTATAGACCCTACACCCTAAACTCTTATAGTAATCTGACTTTGTTACTCGGTGCATTTCCCTTCAAATATTGTTCTAACTTCTGGCCGAAGACCTCCACAAATGATTCAGAAATTCCTTTTAAATAGTCCAGGGATCGCCATCCAACTCAGAGCCACATCAACATGCCACATCAGACCCCAACTGCATCATGACCAATCAAAACCCTTGTCGTGACCTTCAACAACTTCTTTGGTCTCATAAATGCCTCTGGTTAGATATTTGTTAGGAGAGACATTCCCACATGAACAAAGATCAATCAACTTGCACCAAACCCACCACCAAATCCACACATCCATACTTGATCCATGCCATCCTTTTCCCAGAGCCACGTCGCAATGAATGCTAGCTCGGTGGAGCGAGCGACCAAGTCACTGTCGCCATGAATGCTCTAGGATTTTGGTTTCTGCCCGCACCATCAATACCAAACCCTGACTGTGGTTTAGTTTGAAACTCGAACCATTGATCATCCATGATCATACAACTGCCTTTTAAATATCCATCAGCTGTTGAAGTAGGCCACCACCTATGACTCCCACGCCCACCGTCGATCACCCAAGATCGGACGACCATCGCATTCCTTGCATGATGTATTGATCTATCACTTTGAATTAGTGAGCTAGACGAGAGCCATTGATCTCTATCATCGGCCACCACGGGCCACTGATCTATGTGGTCCTCTACATGACAAACTTGACATTCAGCCATTGATAACCATCGAGCACCTATATCATTCTGATTAAAACATCACCGTTCACATTTGGCACATGCACATTTGTGGCCTTTAAGTTGCTCGGGTTTTACCTTACCACATCCTGTAGCTCACCCTGGACTAGAAACATGGCATAATCTCGTTGAAGGTAAAACCACAATTGTTAACAGTCGCATGGAGGGCGATGGCAGAGAAGTCATGGAGAGATGGCCGTGTTAGCAAGAGATCTTGGTGAGGTAAACAGCCACATCGAAAGCACACCGGGGTCGGGGAGACAAAAGGAAGTCACTAAGAGATCACCCTGAATGGACGCCAACATACCAAAGGGAAAATCCATTCAGCAAGAGGCCACCAAGTAGGTGAAATATCCCAATGAAGTCCACATAGGATACCAAGTTCAACATAGAGTCTGGGAGAGATGGCCGAGTCGGCCAGAGATCTTGGCAAAGCCACCACGGCTGAAGGGAAGTCACACTGAAGAGTAAAAGGGGGCCACCATAGTCGGCCAGACAAATGGGGTTCAAGGAGACATCTCCCCGACACAACGGACACAAGCCAATAGGAGGGGGTCTCGAGGAGACATCCCGAAGTCGGGAAGACATCACCCCGAGACCGATAGTCATTCCGAACGCACAGCGGAGGGAAGAAAAAAGGATCTCAGGGAGACAGATAGGAGTCGGGAGGACATCTTCCCAACACAACCAACATAGGCTGACAGAGACTTTGGGGAGACAAGCTAGGGTCACCAAGAGGTTAGCCTGAGGACCAAAATTCACAGCAAAGGCAACACGGGGCCGGTAAAAATGGTAGCAGGGGCCGATAGCGAATGAAAAATGGGGCTTGACGGGACCATAAGTGAAGAGTGAACTGGATGGATAGGTCACCGAAGAGAAAGAACAAGTGGCTAGAAAGGAAAAAGAACCCACAGACCCAAAAGGAGAAAATGAAACCCTAGCTAGGGTTCAGACCATGAAGGAAATAGGAAGGCGAGACAAAAGAACCAAAGGGAGAAACACCAGAAGCAAATTCCAACACGCTGAGCTCAACCCTTGTGGGAGCCCACTTAACCCATGTGTAAAATGAAGGAAATACTCCCAGCTAAGGACATAATAGAAAAATCAAAGGCACACAACCAGAGAATGAAATACAACCTAAAAAGGCACTAACATAGGCTCCAATTGGGGAATGTATGCCCTTCGTGGGCATAGCAAGGATCAAGATCACTGGGAGAGTAGACCAGATAGAAAAGACCAAAACAAACCAAGAACTAGCCTCGACAAAGCCAGTAGACACAAAAAGAAAAGAAAACAAAAATCAAATCCTAAGCTAATGTTCATGGATAAGATACTTCAGGAGAAGTATAACTTCAAGAACTGTCCATGAACTGGCAGTTCAAGAATCTCACCTGTTAGAGCCTGAAGAACATATGAATCTTCTCCCCACTTGCTACTGATCACAAATGGACCTAGCCATATTGTATCAAATTTTCCATGCTTTCCCTTATCTTCCAATCTGGCATTCCATATAATAAGACCAAATCTCCTTTCTCAAAATTCCTTGCAGTTGTCCTTTTGTCATACAGATTCTTCACTTGCATTTGCAACTTGGCATTTCTCCTTTGAGCATCCCTTCTAGTCTCATCTAGCTTTGTGAGAGCATCCATTCTCAATTGCATCTCACTGTCAATTTCATCATCATAAAGCTAGATGAACTTGTACATCTCTATCAGGTTGTTTTGGGGAAATCTAGCACCTATCCCATAAACTAAGTCAAATGGGGCACAACCTATTTCCCTTTTCACAGTTACCCTATCTACCCAGAGTGCCAATTTCAATTTAGAATCCCATGCCCTTTTGTTCTGGTCTAGGATTCTCTTGATGATCTTCATCAAGCTCTTGTTGCTTGACTCAGCTTGTCCATTTCCTTGCGGAATGTATGGTGATGAGTAGGAGATTTGGATACCATATCTTTCACAAAATTTAGTATATTCCTTAGATCTGAAACACATAGCATTATCTGATATAATCCTCTCTAGGCATCCAAACCTTGTCAATATATTGTTCATCAAGAAATCAATCACCACCCTGCTAGTTGCTTTCTTTGTTGGGATTGCTTCCACCCACTTGGTGAAATAATCAGTGGTTACCAATATCTAGGAGTGTCCTTCACTATATTTGCATGATATCTCACCTATGAAGTCAATGCCCCAAGTCTGGAATGGAGATTGCACTACAACTAGTCTAAGAGGAAGGTTACCAGAGAATTTTAGCTTACCAAAGAAACATTGACAAGCCTCACATGTCTTCACAAACTGATGTGTATATTTAAATATAGTAGGCCACCAAAATCCAGCCCTCATCTCTTTGTGTGCAGTTGTTTTGGCCATGTAATGTCCTCCACAGACTCCACCATGTGTTTCCTTTAGAAGTTCCAATGCCTGATTCTGATCCACGCATTTCAGTGACACCTTCTCTGTTTCTCCACCAAAGATTTCCCTCTATGATAA
This sequence comes from Sequoia sempervirens, assembly GCA_007258455.2. NCBI lineage: Eukaryota > Viridiplantae > Streptophyta > Pinopsida > Cupressales > Cupressaceae > Sequoia > Sequoia sempervirens. The sequence continues at coordinate 48,570,859 of VDFB02353493.1, forward strand.
CATATTTGATAGCATGTAGCTTTATCATTCTCTTTTCATTTTCACTCAGATTGTCAGGGCATTTCATCTTCTGTAGATAATAGATCACATCCTTGTACCAGTTAGAGTGCTCCATATCACATATGTGTGATATGTTTTCCTCTTCTAGTGAGTTTATCTAATTGGCTACCAAATTGGCTTGGGCCATAAGCTTGGCCAATCCCTATCCTCTCACTAATTTAGTAATTTGGACATCAATGTTAAATTCTTGGATCTTGTTGATCCATCTACATCTTCTTCCTGACACCTACTATGTGAAAATGTCTTTGAAAGCTGCACTGGGTACATATGCAACTATGACAACTCCCATTAAATAAGGCCTGAAAGCTTTAACTGTTTGTACCAATGCATATGCCTGATTTTCATTTATGTCATATTTTAGTTCTGCGGCTTGTAATGACTTACTGAAAAAGGCTATAGGCTGCTCAAAACCATTATTATTTTTCTACAACAACACTCCTGCCACAGTGTGAAAAGAGGCAAACATGAACAATTGGAAAGGCTTTGAGTAATCTGGTGTCTTCAACATAGGAGCATCTTTTATTGCTTCTTTAATGGCTTGAAAAGCCTTCAAAGGCTCCTCTAACCAGACTATGCTCTCATTCTTCTTTAGCATTTTGGAGATGGGTCTACTGATCTCTATGAAGTTTGTGACAAACCTTCTCAAGAAGTTTACCTGACCAAAGAAGGATTGTATTCCTCTAACATTCTTATCAATGGCTGCTATCCTCTCAGGATCAATTCTTATGCCATCCTTTGAAACGTGTCCCAGCAACCCACCCTCTTTAACCCAAAAGGCACATTTTTTGAGATTAAGAGAAATACCATACTCTAAGGCTCTGACAAAGATCTTCTCCAAATGCAAGTAGTGGTCTTCTTCCTTCCTACTGTGAGTAGTCAGATCATCTTAATAAATGGCTAGGAAAATGTCTAGGAACTCAGCAAAAGCCACATCCATGGCTCTCTGAAAAGTGGCACTAGCATTTATTAAGACAAAAGGCATTCTCACATAGACATAGGTTCCCCATGGTGTAGTGAACACTGTCTTGTACTATTCTGACTCTTTAACCATAACCTGATTGTAACTAGAGAATCCATCCATCATGGACATCAATTCACATCCAGTCACTTTCTACAGCATCACCTCCATGTTTGGAAGAGGATAATTGTCCTTTAATGACACAATATTTAACTTTCTGAAATCCACGCACAACCTGAGATCACCATTCTTTTTTCTGACAGGAACCAGGTTTGACACCCATGAAGAATGCCTTATTGGCTTAATGATCGCTGCATCACTCAATTTTGTTAGTTCTTCCTGCATCTTGGATCTCAAGGTTGGATTGATAGGCCTTTGCTTCTTCCTGAATGGTCTCACATCAGGCTTCAGGGGAATTTCATGCTGGAACAAGTCTTCCCTGTAAGCCTTCAAGTCATCATAAGACCAGGCAAACACATGCCTATATTTTTTTAACAAGGTAATCAACATATCCCTCACATGTGGTTTCATCTTCTTGCCTATGTATACCTTTTTTGGTGCACTATCAGTCCCTAGATTAATTTCTTCTAGGTCTTCCTTATGGGTAGCTTCTTGTTTTTTGTTGGACTTATCTAGTCCTTCAAAGATTCTCTCCAATGCTACCAGCCCTTTTGGGATTTGATTGCTCTTCAGTTCAATTACTTCATTCCCAAACAAGGCCTCTCTACCATTTTCTTCTACCACATATGAGCCAAAATCAATCTCTTGATGCTCATATTGGTCAACATAGTGCATGAATCTCAAGATATCATTGTCATCTTGAAACACCTTCCAATTGTAGACATTATCAAGCACTGCAGGCCTGGTTTGTACCTCAATACCAGAAATGCCATTAAAGGTCACTTCATCCAGTTTAACAACAATATTGGCCAGCAAGTCAACATTAACATTTTTCCCCCTTTCTACCCAATCTATCATGAAAGCATCAAATGCCTTAATGGTGTCCCAAAATTGATTCCTATATTTCCTCAAGCACTTGTCCTTAGTGACAAATCTAGATCTGACTTAAGAAACAATAAGCTCTGAGTCACCAAATACCCTTAGTGATTTATACCATGTTTAGAGGCAGTTTTCAGGCCAAGCAACAAGGCTTCATATTCAGCTATATTTTTTGTACATGCAAATTGGAGTAGAAAGGAATACTTGAAGGCCTTACCTTGTGGGGATACCAACAAGACACCAGCACCTAAGCCATCCTTGGAGCAAGCTCCGTCAAAGTACATAGTCCAAACTGACTCTTCTAAGGTAGTCTACATGACTTCCTTGACTATTGGTACTTACTTGGTCTCTCCATCCTCTTGTTCTGCTTCCTCTACTCGAAAGGTATCCATATCAGTGTCAACAAAGTTGATGAGTCGAGGTTCTTCTATTTTATCAGCAGATTCAATCATATGCTTGCACCTTGACTCCCGGGAAATCTTAACATCCTTTTGATCGATGGAAAAGGTAGCAAAGGATAAATCACATTGCATACTTCCTCCCATAGAAGCACAACATTTCCTTGAGAGAAGCATTCCATATGCTAGAGGGATATCAGCTACTATGACACTCATGACAAGTTCCCTCTCAAGGAAAGCTACCAGTCTATATGATACTTCATTTATGATTCCAATCATAGGGATCTCCCTTGAGTCCATAGCATAGCATTTTCCATAAGTGCTATCCACCTTTAAACCCATTTCCTCCATGATTTTGATAGGCATCACATTATTTGAGGCACCTAAATCAATCATATAATTTATGAGCAAGTTTCCATTGATAATTAGGCTCAGAAAGAAAGGGTTGACCAGATCAGGGTTAGTAGTGATCGTAGTTCCTAGATAGACTTCAGGATTCTCATCTACATTCAGTCCAGCTGCATCATCCTTCCCCTAGCCTGCACTTGTTTCAGGTATTTGAGCTTCCATTTTAGGTTGATTGTTCCCAGCAATGCTCTTGATGACTGCAATTGTTTTATGCTTATGGTCATCGATCCTCATCATCTCGAGGAGTGGGACTGTGACCTTTATTCAAGATAGGACCTAAAACATGTCAACTGGTGCATAACTTGGAATTTCTAGGAATATAACTTCATGAGAAGTTAGTGCATCTATTTTCTTACCATCACTTTGATTTGCAGGCCTCAATTCTTTCATCCTTGTATCTGATGAAGTAGCTTCACTGGTTATCTTAGCTTTGTCATTCTTTTTAGCCCAAATTCTTGGCTCTTTGACTTCCTTAGCTTTGGTACTAGTTTTTGTGTTTTCAGCTCTAGTCCCTTTAGGATCAGTATCACCTTCTTTAATGAATATTCCCCCTTGGTGACCTAGACTAGCCTTTACCACCCTATTTTCTGAGGTGAATATCATTTCTAGCCTAAGCTCTGGCAGCCAATGCAACTGCATATCTTTCTACCTCTTCATTAGAAGGTATCCTCAAAGAAATGCCATAGGTTTCAAGGTTGTAAGCAGTAAACTGATCATCTTCTTCTCCATCAGAAAATACTTGCTGCTGATGAAGAAGACATTCTTGTCTTTGCATATATGTCTCACTTATATCAGCACCACAGTTAGAGGAATATTCCTCATACTCCAAATATGACTTGGTCATGAACACATTCGAAGTCTCATTAGGGTTTCTAGGATAATCACCTTCCTCATAACTACCTTACTTTTCTTCCACTGCCTTGGCCGCAATAACACACTGATGTGAGGAGTGTGGCATTTCACAGGAATCACACCATGGCAGATCATTTTACATGTTTGAGGTATTCTTATGTAGCGGATCAGGCACTCCATGGAAGTTCCTCTGATTATTTTGTATAGGCCTCCCATTATTCCAGTTAGTGTGATATAGATAGTCTTGCAACCTTGGGGGCCTCTCATTCCTCTAAAATTGAGGATTTTCAAACTTTGCTTGCTTCTATAGTAGGTTCAAAACTTGATCCCATTTGTCATCTGGTGCTACATCTTTGACCCCTTTCTCATTTGAAGGCTTAGAAGCCTTGGTAAGTCTGGGATCATGTCTCCTACCCATCTTACCAGATGCTCTTCTATTATTTTCAATGTTTATAGCCATCTTGTAAGCCTTTTGCAGGGATTATGGGTCTTTGTCTTTGAGCAAGTAGCACATCTTGCTATCATAGGCATTACAGTAAGTAAACAAACATGATCTTTCATTAGGTCAGAGAGAAACAGGGACCTTAGCCATTTCTTTCTTGAATCTTGCATTAAATTTAGTAGCCATTTCATTATGTCCCTTTGTGATATTACTTAAATCATGCAGCCTGAACCTTGGGTCAGTCTGGTCTCCATACTATTCTCTAAAAATTCCAGAGAAAGAATTATTAGAATCAATGCTTAAAATAGGTAGACTTTTGTACCAGTCTCTTGCATCCTCTGTTAGAGATTGCATGAAGTATTTCATGGCTACATCCTCATCCCATAGCTCAAAGTCTTCTAAAAAGCTTTGGAAAGCCTTAAGGTGATCCTCACCACTGATAGCATTATTAGCTGCAAACTTTGGCACATGTTTCCTAGCATTATATGGTACAAGGTTTGGGTAACCAGGGATATTATCAAAACATAACTGCCTGTATCTTTCAGTATGAGTCACTCTTCTTCCCACAGGTCTTCTTTCTTCACCTTGAGTATCACTATCTCTTTGTCTTTCATTTTGATGACCTGATTGCTGACCTTGAGGCTCTTGTAGATAAACAAAATGGACAGCTTTTTCATGACCTCTAGGGAGTGGAAGGGAGCTGGAAGAATTATTTTTAGGTGAGCTTCTATCACCATGGTTAGGGTTTGAAGAAATAGATCGACCACATGTGTTCTGAGCATCAAGGACATGATCCTTCAAAGTAGATTCTAGAAAACTAAGCTTCCTCTTCATCTCTTTGTTTGTTGCAAGTAATTCCATCTCCCTTTTTTTACTCTCCAACTCCTCATTTTCTCTCATTAGCTTATCAAAAAGTGAGGCAATGTTATTTTGATCTGTGTTCTTCTTAGAACCTCCTTCATTTATCCTTACTCCTTCATTTCCTCTCTTTTCATTCATAGGACGCTTACCTTTGTCCACATTTTGAGGCTATTTACTAGTATTCCTAGGAAGAGGAACATGTTCCTCAACCCTATGACTTTGAGGTTTATTTGTGATATTATTAACCAGGGGGTCAAAGAGGATCCTTCGCGAAGTTTCTGGAAATACTAGGGTATCCTCATTTTTTTGGGCTTCCAATCTATCCATGGCTTCCATCTCTTTAACTCTTCTATGTAGCTCATCCCTCTGATCCATAGCATCTCTTATCTTTCTCTTTTGCTACTTCTCTCTGTTTCCTACTCTCATTTAGTGAAGCAATTTTTTGGTTAAGTCTTTGTATATCATCAGAGATCTCATCCTCATCAGGTAATGTAGACTCTCTATCAGAAGCTATACTAGCAGTTTGGTATAGATGTGGGTTGTGGGAATAGTCATCCCTAGTGGATGAATCATTTGGGACAAAGGTAGCCCTAAGAGGTGTGGGAGTGGGGAATTCTATAGTTCTAGCATGCCAGGTATTCCTATTATCCCTTTGGAATCTACCCCTTCCCCTCTGTTGCATGGGATTTTGGCCATGATCTGATGGATTCTCATTTATAACATTTTTCATATGCACTTCCCCTCTCTCATTTGATACATTATCATTTAATTCTACTAAATCTCTTTCACTTTCTGAACTGAAATGAGAAGAAACTTGATATTCAAGGTTGGGATGTAGTGTAGACATACCTTTTTGTGCTGGTTTTGCCTTCACCCATTTTCCTTTGTTTCTAGGCAACTCTTCTTCCAGCTCCTGCTCTGGATGGTTTCTGTAATAACCCTGTGTTCTCCTCATTTGAACTAGGATTCCTTCATCCTTCTTGACTCTCTTTGAATTTCTTCTCTAAACTTCTTCTATATCTTTAAATATTGGTTTGCACTAGTACAAAGACTTCAGAGTCGCCACCCAAGCTTTTTGGGACAGATTAGTAACAATGGTGTTACTTTTTGGAATATAACAAGACTTTCAAAGCTTGGTAAATACAACTTGACAACAATAAGACTAGGAATCACTCAGGAATATAAACACAAAGGCAAAGACATAAGCTATATTCAACCAATGTTCTCAAATGACCAACTCTATGAACAAACTGTGGGATAAACACCTAGGAGATTCTATTCAATATGAAACATAGGTTCCCCAACGAAGTTGCCAATCTTGTTGGTTCCTTTTCTTGTAAACCAGGTTGGTCTCCTATTCTACCTATGGAGTAGCCATCTCCAATCAAGGGTAGCTCAGAGGACCTGGACCAACTGACAAGATCTAGTCAAAGACTGAGATCTTCTACACTCTAGGCTCTATAGAACCAGGGTGGGTATACCCACACAATGCCTCAAAGAAGACTAGACATTTATTTTTATAGAAGATAACTCATGATGCCAAGTATTGAGAACCTCAAATATGGCTTGATTCTTAGTAACACAATACTTGCAGCAACCAGGAGGTAGGGCAAGACATCAAAAAAGATTGATTAAATAAAATGATTGATCTTGAGCAAGAAGACTAGAACCCTAAAGACATATAGAAAATATCAGATTAGTGCCATTATTCTTGGGCTAGGAGTCACAATAACTTGCAAATAGAAGGAACAATTACTCTGGACATAAAATGTCTTTGCAAGATTAACCTTATTAGTCTCACAACTAGTGATTAGATCTATAAGACTACTTATCAAATCCTCCTATCATACATGTGAATTTATGATATGATCAAAGCATTTAACTTATTCCTTGAATAAGAGCAACAATCAGAACAGACAGTGAAACATTACATTAAAATGTTTAATGAAATGATCCTTGATCAACTTTCATTAACAATCCATACACACAATACAAAGGAGAGACTTAAAGACCTCAATCTATACATTCAGATTCATACATGTGTCCAAGACCTCATAATTTAACTGATTATAGACCCTAGACCCTAAACTTTGATAGTAATATGACTTTGTGACTCGGTGCCTTTCCCTTCAGATTTTGTTCTAACTTATGGTTGAAGACCTCCACAAATGATTCAAAAATTCCTTTTAAATATTCTAGGGATTGCCATCTAGCTCAGAGCCACATCAACATGCCACGTCAGACCCCAACTGCATTGTGACCAATCAAAACCCTCACCATGACCTTCAACAACTTCTCTAGTCTCATAAATGCCTCTGGTCAGATATCTATTAGGAGAGACATTCCCACACAAACAAAGATCAATAAACTTGCACCAAACCTGCTGCCAAATCTGTGTGTCCATACTCGAGCCATGTCATCCTTGTCCCAAAGCCGTGTTGCCATGAATGCTAGCTCGACGGAGCAAGCAAGCAACTCACTATCACCATGAATGCTCCAGGCTTCTGGTTTTCGCGTGCACTGTCAATACCAAACCTTGACTATGGTTTAGTTTGAAACTCGACCATTGGTCATCCATGATCAGATGGCTGACTTTTAAATCTCCATCAGCCATTGACGTAGGCCACCACCTATGACTCCTGTGCCCACTGTTGATCACCCGAGATTGAATGACCATCACATTCCTCGCAAGATGTATTGATCTATCACTTTGAATTGGTGAGCTGGATGAGAGCCCTTGATCTCTATCATCAACCATCATGGGCCACTGATCTATGTGGTCCTCTACATGGAAAACCTAACATTTGGCCATTGATAACCATCGAGCACCTATATCATTCTGATTAAAACATCACCATTCACATTTGGCACATGCACATTTGTGGCCTTTAAGTTGCTTGGGTTTTACCTTACCACATCCTATAGCTCACCCCAGACTAGACACATGGCATAATCTCACTGAAGGTAAAACCACAACTGTTAATAGTCACGTGGAGGGTGAGGGAAAAGAAGTTGTGGAGAGATGGCTGTGTCGGCAAGAGATCTTGGCAAGGTAAACAGCCACATCGAAAGCCCATCGAGGTCAGGGAGACAAAAGGAAGTTGCTAAGAGATCACCCCGAATGGACGCCAACATACCATAGGAAAAATCCATTCGGAAAGAGGCCACCAAGTCGGTGAAACATCCCAGTGAAGTCCACATAGGATATCGAGTGCAACATAGAGTTAGGGAGAGATGGCCAAGTCAGCCAGAGATCTTGACGAAGCCACCATGGCCGAAGGGAAGTCACACTAAGAGTAAAAGGGGGCCGCCACAGTTGGCTAGACAAATGGGGGTTAGGGAGACATCTCCTTGACACAACAGACACAAGCCGATAGGAGAGGGTCCCGGGGAGACATCCCGAAGTCGGGAAGACATCACCCCGAGACCAATAGTCATTCTGAATGCACAGTGGAGGGTGACAAAAAGCATCATGGGGAGATAGATAGGAGTCAAGGGGACATCTCCCTGACACAACCAACATAGGCCGATGGAGACTTCAGGGAGACAAGCCAGGGTCGCCAAGAGGTTAGCCTGAGGACCAAAAGTCATAGCAAAGGCAACACGGGGCCGGTGAAAATGGTAGCCAGGGGCCAATAGCGAACGAAAAATGGGGCTCGAGGGGACCATAAGTGAAGAGTGAACCAGGCAGATAGGTCATCGAAGAGAAAGAACAAGCGGCCATAAAGGACAAAGAACCCACATACCCAAAAGGAGAAAATGAAACCCTAGCTAGGGTTCAGACCATGAAGGAAACAGGAAGGCGAGACAAAAGAACCAAAGGGAGAAACACTAGAAGAAAATTCCAACACACTGAGCTCAACCTTTGTGGGAGCCCACTTAACCCACATGTAAAATGAAGGAAAAAATCTCAACTGAGGACATAATAGAAAAATCAAAGGCACACAACCAGAGAATGAAAGACAACCTAAAAAGGCACTAACACCTTGTTTTAGAGCTGAGAGTTCTTCTAGACTAATATCCATGGCAATGTTGCATGCATAATTTTTAATTAATGCATCTATAATTTGTTGGAATGTTGTGATGCTTGAAGGTAGGCGAGAGAACCATTCCATAGCATGGCCAGCCAAACTCCTCGGGAATAGCCACATCAGATAAGTATCGTCATATGAAAATTCCATGCAATGAACCTAGGATTCCCTGATGTGATCTTCAGGGTTTGCCATCCCATGATATTTGTCAAACTTTGGGATCTCAAATCCCTTGGGGAATGGTTTCATCACTAGGCTCCTGTCAAATGGATAGGGGCACATGTTTCTTGGTGTTTTTGTTGTTCGCCCTGATTGAAGATCGAGCACTTGTTGCGAGAGCAACCTAATTTGTGTCGTTACATCATTTTGTAGATTAGGGGGTGGGATGAAGGTGTTCAGGGGTGTTTCAATTGTGGGTTGGATGGGTGGGTTGTTTGATGTGTTGTTCAATGGTATCTGTATGTTCTGCTAAGCTAGGTATGCCTCCACCTATTGTTGTATGAAAAATTCCTATTATTGATCTTGTTGTTGGGATGCTTCTTGCTACTCTTGATATTGCTTTATTGCTTGTTGATATGCTTGCATTTGTGCTACTTTTTTTTGTGCAAGAAGTTGTGCATGTGCTTGTGTTTGTTGTGCTTGTGCTTGGGCTTGTGCTTGTGCTTGTATCGCTTGTTGTTGTTGTAATAGAATTTGGGTTTGAGTAGCCTTCTTTTCTTGTAATGTGGCTTGTCCTGCTTGAGTAGCTTGGGTGACTTGGGGGGTTATTGTTGTTGTTGTTGCAATAAAGCTTTGGCTTGTGAGGCCTGTTGCACTTGTAATGCAGCTTGGGTGGCTTGAGTATTTTGCGCTGCTTGTGTGGCTTATTGGGCAACTTGCACAGCTTGGGCAGCTTGCTAAGCAGCTAGTTGTGTGGATTTTTGTTTTTGCACTTGATGGAATTCCCTTTGAAAGGAAACTTGTTGAGCTACTTGCAATGCCATGTGGTTTTGGCTTGATATGCTAGAAGTTGGTGGTGGTGGGGGTGGTGGTGAGCGGTGATGTCGTGTTGATGTTTTGAGTGGTGAATGGTGTTTTCATGTTGGTGTTTTGAGTGCTAAATGGTGTTTTCATGTTGGTGGTTGGTCCTTGAGAAACCATGCTTTGAGATGTTAGGGGGGTGGTTGATGATGTTGTGATTGCTTATGTCGTTATCATCTATTGTTGCGATATCAATGACAAGTTTTGAGAGTTAGGCATGATGCTTTGATTGGTGCTTGGAGCGTTGGTTTGACTGATATTTGGTAAAGGTGGGATGCCCAATTCAAGTAGAGGTGTGGGTAATGGTGGGTGGGGTGTGAGTTCTTGAGAAAATTTTGTGGTGTCAAAAATTCCCCCTAGTCTAAACGTGTATCCCTCTTCTTGTGGATTTGTGAGGAGAGAATTTTGAGGTGTTGCGCAAAAGGATGAAGATGATGGATCATTATGGAAAGTGAAAGGAACATATTTATGTAGCAAATTTTTGGGTATGTTTTTTTCCAAGATGGTATTTGCATCCAAATCTTGATAATTAACAAGGGGGTGTGTTTGAATAGCATTAAGAAAAGCATTTCCCTTATTAAGCTTAGGTTGGGTTGGAGCAAAAGATGTTGTGATTTGTGGAATGTTTTGAGTGATGCTTTGGGATGGGGGTGTAGATGAGATGGGAATGGTGGATGATATTGGAGGTAAAGATGTATCCACTATAGTACTCACATCAAAATGAGAAGGTAATTTGGCCCCTTGTTTTGCTAGCTCAAGCATGTATAGTGAATAGTGAAGGGTTAAACCTCATCATGATGTTGATGATCTTATGGTTTTCTGGATTTTGGAACATTTTAGTTATTTCTTCATGCGACATCCCAAAGGTAAGATCTTCTCCTTGATTTTCTTCTTGTGGGTTTTGTGATGATGAGATAGTTAAAGGATTATTTGATTTGATAGGATTCATTTCAACATTTGTTTGGCTTAGATCACTTGAAGTGGTTGTTTCTTTTTTTGCTTCCATGCTCTTCTTGTATTGAGATCTAGTTTGAACCATAAAACAAGGATCAATTTTCTAGAATATGGGAGATGAATCTCTTGATTCTTTGGATTGATCTCTACTTTATGCACAAAATAGAAAATTTTAGGATATCTTGAGGATCAAAAGGTGATATGATGAGGATGCAAGAGATGGATGATGTGAATTATTTGATCTTTTGATAAATCTTGAGGGGAATGCTAGACTTTTATGACTTTTGGATATGTTTCAGATTTTGATTTTAATTTTGTTGGATTGTCCTTGATTTGATTGAACAAATAAACCCTAAGATGTTGGATGATTATCTAAGGAATAGATTTTCTCAAAGGATGATAATTTGAATATGTGTAGGGAGAAGGATGCATCTACCCACACCTATTCAAACAAGATGATAATTTAGCCAAGCATATGAAGAAGGATGCATCTACATATACCTAGCTAAACAAGATGGTTTGATAAATTTTGACTAAGCATATGCAAAAGGATGCATCTACACATACCTAGCCAAAGATGATTTGTTAAAGATTTCAAGGATTTTATCTCAAGGATTTTATGATTTTGATTTTTTCCAAAAAGCCTAGCATGAAGGATAATTTTCAAGATTTCTCAAAAGGTGATGGTGAGATGATTTTTGTTTTGATGTTTGAAGGATGGGTGAAAAATATTTTGATTTCTTTTGATCCTAAGATGAACCTAAAAAAGACACTTTTCTTACCTAAAACCTCGGTATTGAAGAACATGCAATGCTTCTATAGACCTTTATAATCACTAAGTGATTCAATTTGTGCATTCATTACTATATTTTGAACCAAGGATCTTTTTTTGGGATTTGACTTCTTTGAAAATTGTAAGGTTTCAACACATGTGAGAGTTCATTTTGTTTAGCTTTTCTTATTGACTTTATTTTACCACAAACACTTTCTTTGATTAGGTTTTTCAAGCTAGATGTCCAATGTCTTAATTTCTTCAAATCCCACAAAATATGTTGTGGAAATTCAATGAATTCAAGGCAAGCGTTACCTATTGTTTTAACTTTAGTAGAAAAATTGAGATGCAATCCAATGTTTAGAAACCTCTAAGGATAGAATCCAAAGGGCAAGCAATAACATATGGATTGAGTCAATTGTATTTGTCTCCTACAGGGTTTGAAATTTTGATGATGAAGTTTAAGTGTTTGTTTCCAAGATGTTTTCGAACAAGCAAAGCATTTTGTAACCAAGAATAAGTACAACCCTATGGATGTGGAAGACAATATTTGTTGGATTCCCACTTGGACAAGTCCAAATACACTTATATTTAGCTAATGGTTAGATGCTTGACCCCACTGGCTCCCCTCCACGGCTCATTAATGTCAATCAGGGCAGCCAAGCATCAACACCCATGAAACTCCCATGGCATGATTTCCATTTCTACTAAAAGACCGTAAAAGTGTGGGGTGGCTTCAGAATGACCGTTCTTGCACCAACAAATAGATCAAAGGATTTTGGCAATTCTAAAACATGGGTTTTAATTAGGACTTTTTATTCATGGAGATTGACCCATACAGCAAGAGTCCCCTTTCGGATCCATCTTGTTGGAGCCAACCGTGTGATATTGGCATTTACTCCAATACCCACATTTATATCCTAGTTGGAAATACTCTTGGCTTTAGAGTGTTACTGGTTGAGTCATTCCCTTGGGTGAGTACTTTTTCCCCAAGGTACGTCCTCTAGGATAAACAAAAGTGAGTAAAGACAATATTCGTAACTCGATCAATCTTTGTTTGCATCAAAGAGAGAGAATGTACACAATAATGCCCCACTCACACTCACACAAGATTTTGTTCAATTTTAAACCCAAAATGAAGTGTGGAGGTGATTGCTTTATCTCAACCTAAAATCACAAAAAAAAGGCCTTTTGATTCTCAAGATCACTATAAAGAGCGAGACAAATGCATATGTCCTTTTTCAATGATGTTAGTTTAAGTAAGCCCTAAAGCAATTGTGAGTTCTTTTAGATCCCTAAAGCAATTGTGAATTCTTTTTAAAGCACTAAAAGACAAATGAGAGTTGTTTTGTTCAATTGCTAACCAGAAAAACAAACTCTAGTAAGTTGTAGTCCTAATGTTCATCTTAAACCCTTTGCAAAAATTGAAAAGATTATTTTTAAAACCCAAATGAAATTAGTGTCCTAAGCAAAAAGAGATGACAATTTCTTAAAAGTGCTAAACAAACACTAAAGTGTTTAAAAACACTTTTATTTTGTGAAGCACCACCAATATGATTCTCCCTCATTTTTTTTACAATTGATCCAACCTACAAGAATGAAAACTAGTCAGATTTTGCAAAACACAGAGGTTAAAAGGTAGAAAACAGAAGATAAAATTATCATTTATCAAAAAATCACGTGCTAAAATAAAATTCCAACTTTTTACTCCTTGCCAGTGGCACAACCCATGACTGCATCATAGTTTGATTTCTCAGTAGTGTTGTATAGTGCCACTTACTAGTTAGCGGCGCTTTGTGCCCAGACTAGTGAGCTCAATAGCGTCACACTTTTTCTCAACGTCGCTGTTTAAAATTTAGATTCAAAAAAATTAGGCAGGATGGCTAAAGCATCGGAGTTTGATTTTCCAGCTATGCTATATGGTGACACTAGAGAGTCAACAGTGCTAAAACAATGATGTTGGGCTCCTAGCATTGGAATTTTCCTATGCACAAACAAAAATGCAGAATTTTGTGAAAAAAAGTGATAAAAAAGACATTTTTCCCTCCTTCTAGCGCCAAATGTGTGAACCCCAATCCTAATACCTGCAAAATAGTAAGAACAAACACATTAAGTTAGAGATTGCAAGAAATAACAAGGATTCCCCATGAAATAAATTTAACATAGCCTAAAATAGGAAAAAACAACGAAAAACACAATAAAAATAACAAACTAAAGATTTAATCCTAATTAAACTAGAAAATGTATGATCCCATGGGGGAATTGGTGCCAATTTGATGTGAAAATTGGCCCTTTCCCAATTCCTATGATGCAAGATTGATGTGATGAAGAGATTTGATCCACTTTGTTGATGTTGAAGAGTGCTCCAAGCTAAAAACCTACATAACCTAGCTAAGATTCAAGAATGATGAATGAAATTTGATAGATATTTGAGCATGGTAACTTTGCACAATTTGTGGATGATAAAATGAGGATATGAGATCTTTATTTATAGAATTCTAAGATGGATGAATGTCCAAATTTTAGTAATGTAGGACTAACATTCATCCAATGCCAAGATGCCACCTGTCAACCCATGAGTGGATGGAGGATGTGCAAGTTTTGAGGATTGTGCCAATAAATGCATATTTTTGAATTTCAAATTTGTTGAAATGACATGCAAGAGGGAAGGGAAAATGCAAAAAATGCCACTTGGATCAAGGAAGAGGACATGTAAGATGGAGTAACTACCTTGTTGGATGTACATGTCAGCTTGCAATTTGAATTCAAACTTGGAGGAATATTCCAAAAGATGCCTTGTTGAGGAAAATAGAGGATTTAATAAATCAATTAAATCTATTTTCATGTGCAAGTGGGAAAAGATAGAGGATGGGACATGAATTAGAATTAAATTAATCAAGGGTTAATTAATTTAATAGGAGATTAGGTGATGTGACTTATTTGACTTAGATTTTAAGATTTATTTAAATCAAATAATGAGAAGAATGTGATAAGAGATTAATTAAATAAAGATTTTGATTTATCTAATTAAAGAGATGATGTTAGATCAAATTAAATAAGGTTTTAATTTATTTAATTTAAATAGATAGACTTTAGAGATTTAATCAACTAAAATTGATTATTTAATTAAATAAGGATAATTAGATCAGATCATTAATTTAATTATCAAGAAGAGGTGACTTAATTAGATAACTGATTTATTTAATTAAGAGAGGAATATTGATGAATTTAATCAGATAAGGGAATTTGATTAAATGGTTAGACCGAAGGATGATTCAAGATGAAATGATGTTAGTAGTGAGGATTAGTTGCACAATTTCAATCGGTATATTTTACGTGTCTACATTTTTCTCCTCTTTGAAGCAATGCATTTGTTGCATTGGTTCAAAGAATAAATGATCTCGATCAAAGAAAAAAATTGTTATTTAAAAACCTGCCCCACTGTCACCCAGTGAGAGAAAACATGCCATTATATTGCCCCCTCAAGAGATTGGACGAAAATTTTAATTTTTGGGTGATCTCACAAAAAAAGAGGACAAGGTGCTTGACAGGTCCAAAAAGTCTCCAGGAGGCCAAAAACATGTCTAAATGCAATAAAACGATATAAAATAGGCCTCAACTAGACATAAACAGGTTCAAGGGTCCAAAACCCTAGCAGGATAGCCAATTAGGGTGAAAAAGCCCTAATTTTCAAGGTTAAAAGGGGCCTGAGGGGTCACTTTCAAGTCATTTTCACACAACCATCTAGCAACCTTGAGATTTGAGCTCTGACCTCCTGACGATATGGCACAATGATAGCTTCTGATGCATATTTTTGATTCATTTTAGACATACCAGTGGCCACCTGGCATTGGGGCACCAGTAAGTGATCCCTACTTGAACTTTGTTTCTCATTTTTCATGCTTAATTAATGCTTTCAAAGTCGGTCATTCCACAAAAATGCTATATAGCATTGCTCAGATATCAAACTGTGCCGCTTGATATGATATTGCATAGAGGTGGTGAATTTTGGAGTTTGAAAACTCTAACGCTGAGCTCATGGCCAACAAGGTGATTTGTAAAGTGCAATGTGGTGGTCTTTTATTTGCTCAAAGTGTGCCTCTGGGAGGGAAAGTGCACCGCGGCAGTGCTATTTTGGCTTTTTGTGCCCTAGCGTCAGAGTTTGAAAAGAATCAAACTACAACGCCTTCACAAATTCTGATGCTGGAGTGGTTTCTTGGATGGTAGGAAAATAATTGTTCAAATTTTTTAACATGGTGACCTTCCTTGATGCAAGACGCAGGGAGGGAGCTCTACTCCCAAGAGCACAGGTCATGAGATTTGTTCGATTACTTGGAGGATCTCAGTGAAAAAGATCAAGATTGAATTTGAGATATGGGGTTGTGGTATATCGCTTATGCAATGCCCATCCACACCCACCTGGGGATGATTTCAGCACTTGCCAAGAGATGGCATAGCAAGACGTCTTAATTCCACCTTCTCACCGGTGAGGCCACTGTCACTTTTGAGGACATTTGGCACATCCTATGATTGTTCAATTCATGGTCAGCATGTCATTTTTGATATGGATGAGGGGCATAATGCCTGCCATAGGGTCCTCACCATAGAGGACATCATTATTTGTGAGGGCCAGATCGAGCTAGAGAGACACAAGACCCTTACACCTCCCTTCCACTTGTTCATTGTAGTGGTCATTTTGGGTCTCATTGCCCCATACAGATGAGGCGGATACTTCAGTCCCAGTTGGTGACTCTATTAGGAGTGCATGGTTCGCGATAGGCCAGTTCGTTTTGCATGGGGCCCTATTCTTCTAGCCTCTCTATACAAATATTTGCACTAGTATGTCTACATGGATGTCAGAGCACTCATAGTAGGCATGACACTTCTCCACATATGGGTGTGGGAGCACATTGCTATTCTACGTCCATGTGTTATTCTAGTTTTGATGGTGCTAGACGATCCCCTTATATGGTGCTATAGAGGTGGTGTGTCCTTTACACACACAGGTGAGCACAAGATCCCCTACTAGAGGAGGGTCCTTGATGAGATGTAGGCATTTACATGGCGACCGTACCTTGGTTGGCCCGGATGGGTTAGCGATGCAGATCAGTTGTTTTATGCCTGCCAAGACCAATACATGTAGGGGCGAGAGCATATGATGATCGAGAGATATATGCCTGAGTGTGTGCAATGCTAGTTTGGTGAGCCCTAGGATCGCCCCAATGATGATTATGTGGTTGTCTTCGCTCGTACCATGACATAGGTTTCATGGGGGTGGTATATTCTTGCCTCAAAGGCAGTTGATAGTTTCAGGAAGCTAGTAGCTCGGCCATGGGCTTATGATCAAGGGCCCATGTATCTAGGTATGACATAGGCATACAAGAATTAGTTTTGGACTCCCCTATGATTGACTATTTCAGGTGCAGACCCCGATCGATAGAGGATTAGAGGTAGAGGGGGAGGACAAGGAAAGAAGGGTGATGTACGACAGGACTAGCTGGTTGGGTCCCCAATGCAGCCAAATCAAGTAGAAGTACAAATGTAGGATGAACAATAGGTGCCAACAAGTCAACCACTATAGGTTGGGGTTGAGGATCAGCCTTTGGTACAACCTCCACGAGCATAACCAGTTGGGTAGCTAGTAGGATAGGTGGATGCCCAAGATACTTTGATTGCACAGCTGTAGGCCCAGGTGCTAACTGTGAAAACCAAGAGGGATTAGGCACAAGCTGAGAGAGAGAAGATGAGGGCTAAGAGGGATCAAGCCATCTAGTAGAGATAGGCTGTAGAGTTACAGGCAGCCACAAAGCTAGGCTGGAGACAACACATAGAGAGTATGGTAGCCTCCTCCTCTCAGGGTACAGTGTCCATTAGGTCTTACAAGGAGGTCATTAGAGAGGCCGAGTACTATCGGATGAACTATCACGAGGTCATACCCAGAGCAGCATAGATCCTAGAATACTCACAGCAGTCCAATCACAGACCAATAGAGGGTCACAATGATAGGGGCGAGGGAAACATACAGGGGGGTTGATTGAGATGATACCTTTTGTGCATTATGGGCTCCTTTTTGATAGACTGATGGGACTTTTTGTACTGATTGACATACATGTATAGTGATCTGATTATTCTTGTACTATGACAATTACATTATTGATGATATATATATTAGCCGATGATGATTTTGATGTGATGTGATGTGTACCAATTATTTATGCATGTATGAATGACTCTACTTCTATATGTTGTGAAATGATGCTTTATATGATACGTTTATGGATGCTTTTCCTTTTGATGATGAATGCATTATGTAATGATTATGACTAACAGATCTATATTATGGTGTTGGATTATGATATGCAGATGTGAATGAATATATATGATGATTCATTTATGATGATGATATGTGATATGAAATGTAATGTGCAAAATGATATGGTGTATACTATGCTTATAAAATGAAATGATTATGGATGGATGTACACTTTTTATGTGATGGATTCTTGTATGTTCCTATTTATGCCAATAATGATGTGTAATGATTTATGCAATGAATGATTTATGATGCTATTTATGAGATGAAATGGATGATGTAATGTGAATGCGATGGTCGTGATATGATGCAAATGAGATGGTTTTTTAAGATGCTTAGAATAAAAAATATTATTATCCTAAACATATTAAATGATAATGTAATGTATGCGATGCAATGATATGTTAATGCAAACTAGTATGATGATGTGTAATGTCTGTGAGATATTAAAGCTTTTGTCTTGAGAAATTTCTACAATATAACTTCAAATTCAAATTGGAAATTTTTAGAATCCTTTGAAAAGATAAAAAAATGGAAACAATGATCTTTAAGGAATTTTGGTGTTGTATAGCTCTTTGAGAGCTTTCCAATGATATATTATAATAGAAAACCAGACAACTAAGCCAAAAGTTATGGCTTCTAGGAGGTGTTCCACTAAAACATGAATTTCAATAAAATACTTCTTAGTCAAGAAATCAAATGGATACACTTTTGACATCAAAGCAAAAGGGAATGTTATATTTTGTAGCACTTTCTATGGTAGTTATTGGTGTCAAATAAAAGGGTTGATTAGAGGTTACAAGAGGTGGCTCCCTTAGCAAAGATTGTGGCTATAAATATTATATTTTCTTTGTAGAGTTGATTTTTTTGTAATGAATCAAGCCCATGTGGTTATAGAATTGTAATTTATGAATCTATAATTTCATTTCTTGAAATTAATCTAAAATGGGTTGCTTTTTATCTTGCATTTTATTTGTTGACATCTATTGTGTTTTGTGTGGGTTTTAGGCATTGTAGCCCTCATCAAAATGTATGAGATTGGGTTTTCTTGAGTGTGTAAATAGATTACCAGATGTTAGCTAGTCTGCACCAGGACTTGTGGTTGTGAGTTTCTAAGAGAACTAATCAGAATGCCTCCACGAAAAAATTGTGATGGTGGAAGAAATATTGTTGTACCAAAAGAGGGTTTTACAATCCTACAAAGAAAATTCCAAGCACTACAAGTGGAGTTGTATAAAGGGTTGGAGTCGAGAAGAGGAGATGAAAGTGAAGATGAAGCTGAAAATGAATGACAATTTGAAGAAGAACAAGACGTAATAGATTTTGAGCAAGCCAGATTATTTAAGACCATCTCCAAGATTGGAAAAAAGAAAAAGATTGATGTTTCTACATTTTTGGAAATCTTAATCTAGAAGAGTTGATTGATCGGATCAACAATATGGAGTACTTTGATTATGAGGAGTTGGAAGATACTAAGAGGGTCAAATTTGTGAATACCAAACTAAATGGACATGCAAATATTTTGTGGAAATAGGTATAGTTACAAATCAAAGAGGAAAAGAGAAAATAACAAGATGGGACTGAATGGTGGACAAATTAAAAGGACAATTTATTCGTGTGGAATATGAGATATATTTTTTGAATAAAATGTAAGGATTTAAACAAGTGAAAAAATATATCAAGGAGTATATAGAAGAATTATGTTAATTCTTGATCAAAATAAGCCATTCAAAGGCCAACAAGGAGAAAGTTTCTCGTTACACAAATAGGTCGAAGCTGAGTATTCAAGAAGAGTTGAGTCTAGTAAGAATGTCTACTATTGAAGATGTGTATCATTTTTCTTTGAATGTAGAAGAAAAGGTAAATAGAAGGTTTGAAAGAAATCAAAGAGGTGGAGGTCGGGGTGCAAATACTAGTGGCTAGTCATATAGAGGCCGAATCAAAGATCAAAAGAAGGGTGAAGGATCTAGTAGCAACCAGAACTAGAAAGGAGATAACACCTACCATCCACATGATCAAAATAATGGAGATCAAAGAGGAAGAGGAGGCTTCCACAAAACTTGTTTCTAGTGCAGAGAAGAAGGAAATTAAGCATTTGAGTGTCCTCAACATCAAAGGAGGACAAATAGAAGACCTAAGATTAATGCACAAGTTACACATGTAGATTTAGATGTTGAGTCCTCACATTCTAAAGATGTAGAAAGAGGAGAGGTTCTTGTTACTAGAAGATCCTTGCTAAATGAGGAGAAATAACTAGCTCAAAGGAAGAATTTGTTTTGCACAAGATGTAAGTGTGAAGGTAAAGTTTGCAATGTGATTATTTATGGAGATAGTATTGATAACCTTATTTTAGAAGAGATGGTTAGTAAGTTATCCTTGAAGGGGAGAAGACATCTGAATCCATACTAGATTTTTCTTTTCAGAAGGACCATAAAGCTTTGGTCAATGAACAATGTCTATTAAAGTTCAAGATTGTAAATTATCATGATGAGGTACTGTGTGATATTATGGCTATGGACGTTTGTCATATGTTTTTAGGGAGGCTATGTGGGAGTAAATGGTGACTCCCCAAAACCCCCAAGAACAATTTCTAGACCAAAAACACTTCCACAAGAGAGAGAATGACAAGAAATCTTGTTTCACAATGCAAGATTGATTAATGGTTGAAAATATGCAAATGTACAAGAGATTCCTTTCTTATAAAGGAAAGGTTGAAAGATAGGATTAGACAAGATCATGACAAGTGTCTTAATCCTATGACATGAGACAACTAACTACCTAGGAATCATGCAATATAGCTAGATAAGATAAGTTATAGAAAATCCAACTAAGACTTCTAGAAATAATCTTTTATCCTAAGTAAACTTAACATGTGAATATGTACCCTAATTACCTAGTGAGTGAATTAGCTAGGTACAAGAAATTTATTCACACCAATAGCCCCCCTTAATTGTGAATTAGGGAGAAGATTATTATGCAAACTATGCAAAGATGAAGATGAAGATGGGTCCTAGCTACTAGGTCATGTTAGGTACCCATCTACAATGTAGATGACATATGCAATCTCTCACAAGCAAAGAAAAGGAGAAAACCTAATGGGACAAAAATCCTCTCCAAAAGAGAGAAAAACAAATCAAAACAAACATAATGCATGGAGGAATCAGTGATACCCCACAAGGACTACATCCATCATGTATATATACAATCAAATACCCCCCCATAAGAGGGAAGTAGAGATATAAGATGTCCCCCCCATGATGAAGAAGCTCCAATGCTAATAAAGAATGCCTAAAAACAAAATATGACCCAATGTTTGCAAGCAACACATCTTTCCTTAGGAAGAAACATTATCATAAGTTGATGAAGAATCCACTTCATGTCCAACTGAAAGGAGGAAGAATGAATGCTCAACATGTATGCCTCTGAAACTTATGAAGATCCTCCAAGATTGAATGAGCCACAAAATAATCATGGTCAAACTCAACCAAGAAAAATGAAAAATAAAGAGAATGAGGAGACTCATGAATGTTAATCTCCAAAGACAAAGTAGATGGTAGAATAGTTGTGCTAAAACTGTCATCAAATAGGAAAGAAATCCCCTCAAGTGTGTCCTCAAAATTTGCAGTATGAGACTGCATGAACAAGTTAGAAATACTTGTAAAATATTCATCCCACAAAGCAAGATCTAAAAAACTATGATCATCCTGCTAAATAGAAGCATCAATGGCTGAAGAAGCAGGAGGTGGAGGAATAGGAAGCTCAACACTAGTCTCTAGAATACCAAGGTGTAGATGACCAAACTTCTCCTCACAAACATGGTTCACACTAAATGGAGTGTGTGATGCAATCAAAGGAACATTATCTTCTTTTGAAGAAAAATGTGAAAAGGAATACACATGAGATGAATGATCAACCATCCCAATAGCAACAATATCCCTAGTCTCCAAGTCCCTTATGTGCACCCTATCTGGAGTGAACTCAACTATTTTATCTTGACCCCCATGAGTAATTTGATAAATAGAAATGAGATTAGTTTACAAAGAAAGAATACAAATAACATCATTGAAGGTCCCTTCCTCCATATCAATAACATATCCATAGAAGATTCCATATGATGAGATGCCCCTAAATCAAGAAGCCATCTATAAGATTCAAGACTTGTAGAGGCTAAGAGTGCTTGTCCTTTCATTTTATGTAGCCCAGATGTAGATCCTATGTTCTTTGACTGAGATAATGATGAGGGGGCTTCCGATTAAGATGTTGAAGAAGAAGTAAAAGGTGACTCCCCAACACCCCCAAGAAAAAATGCTAGACCAAAACCACTTCCACAAGAGAGAGAATGGAAAGAAAGTTTGCTTCACAATGCAAGATTGATTAATGGTTGAATATATGCAAATGTACAAGATATGCCTTGCTTATAAAGGCAAGGTTGAGAGATAAGATTAAACAAGATCACAACAAGTGTCTTAATCCTATGACATGAGACAACTGGCTACCTAGGAATCATGCAGTATAGCTAGATAAGATAACCTATAGGAAATGAAACTAAGACTTCTAGAAAGAATCTTTTATCCTAAGAAAACTTAACATGTGAATATGTCCCCTAATTACCTAGTGAGTGAATTAGCTAGGTACAAGAAATTTATTCGCACCAATAGGCTATGGTAATTTGATAAATGAGAAATAAATATTATACATGCAAACACCTATTATTTAACAAAGGGTGGATTTCATCATAAGTTGAATCCCCTAAAAAATGTAGAGGAAAATGAATGCAGTAATGTTGGAATCTATGTAGTTGATGGAAGAAATTTTTTAGAAGGTATGGAGTATGTGTTGAATGCTTAAGAAAATTGAGAGGGGGTAAATCAATTTTACATTAAAACTTCAAAAACTTCACAAACATTCAAATCCACATTAATTTAATTAACCCTTATTCTCTTAGAATAAGTAATCATGAAAGTAGATAACTGAAAAGGAACCAAATCAACACCATACACAAAGAAATATTAGATTTACATAGAAAATACTATAAGGGAGATAACACCCTAAGAATTAAGTCACAATATAAAGTAATATAAACACCTATTACAAAGGGATCACTATTGGATGACTCACTGCCCAATAGAAACAAAGGCTCACTAGCAAAGGCTCATTACCATAATAGAAAAGAAGATAGAGAAGAGTTTTACAATGAGAAATCCATCTCAATGCAATAGAAAATTCCACCACAACATCACCAACACCTTCAGAGTCTTACTGAAGATTGTAGACACCTTTTTCTCATTGCATCCAATAATCTAAAACATGAAGGTTTGCACTACATTGCACAAATTTGAACCTTGCAACTCTACAATTTGCATAATTCACATTACATAATTTGATCTTATCATCCCTCAAAAAATCAACTCATATTTATACCATCTTCAACCTTGAAAACATTCTCCAAGGTTGTCTATCTAGATCAACCATGTAAATTTGATTTAGGTTAGCACCAACACATTCCTGTGGGGGAAAGGAATGAAGGTAGACCATAACACATATTATCTAGGACCTAGATCCACTTATACATGCCATGCCACACTTCCACAAATACTAAAGAAACTCCATAATTATTGCAAACACCCAAGGTTGGTTGAACCTATATTAAAACCATTAACATTTAAGCACATGCTTACTCAATTCGAAAGAAAAATCATAGAACACACACCACACCTGATCATGAACTATAATATTCCATAAAAACCCTAGAAACCAAAAAATTCATTTGCAACAACTTTCACCTGAAGAATGTACACACTGAGTACACTTAAATAATTTTTCCATACACTACAACTCATAAAACCAACTTCCAAAGCACCAAACCTCAAATAAATTCAATTGAATAAATATAGAAACATTATCAGCACCCTTCCATATTTGTAAGACCTGAAAGCACTCTGTAAAAAAATGTGGAGCAAAAACATTTCTCCCAAACACCTCTACAATACACAATTCACACACTAGTGAACACACCTTCATTTGCACAATGATCTAGCACACCAAATTATAAATGCAACACCTTTGAACACCTATTATCAACACATCCTAACCACACAAGAAGATCTTAAACATAGAATATATATAGAGCCAAACCCAAATTCTACTCTACAACACAAAACACCACTACAACACATAATTTCCTCTTTTGATTCTAATTTTCTCAAAAGCACTTGGAAACCAACCACCAAAAAGATATCATC
The DNA here is from genome assembly GCA_007258455.2 of Sequoia sempervirens. Taxonomy (NCBI): domain Eukaryota; kingdom Viridiplantae; phylum Streptophyta; class Pinopsida; order Cupressales; family Cupressaceae; genus Sequoia; species Sequoia sempervirens. The sequence continues at coordinate 48,595,169 of VDFB02353493.1, forward strand.
AAAATCTTGAGCACTACCTCATTACCACCAATCCAATTGCAACATAGAAACTCAACCATACATCCATAGACAAAATATTATCAAAGAAACACTAGAGGTTGACATCAATAGCTTGTTAATGACAACATAATGCAGCTAATCAAAGAATCATTGGAGACAAAATCAACTCAATACCAACTACTCAAACTCTTGCCATAATCTCCTACTCATATAGTTGTCACAAATTACAACACTAGAGCTTATTGACATCAATGACAACACCAACTACATGTACTTGCAAAAATATCCCCCTTTTTCATTTATGACAACACATGATGTGAAAAAACATCAACATAAAACACAACTTTGATCATCAATACTCTTGATCTATAGCAACTCACTATCTACTTTCCTCTTGCACAACTAACTCATTACTTTCTTTCTCCCTTTAATAACTGACACTTTTCCTTTTCATAATGTTCTCTCCCCATTTGTTTCTTATCTTTTTTAGATGAATCTCTAAACCTTTGACATCAATAGAAAAGGGAAAAATAGTTTCCTCACTCATTATCCCCCTTTGACATTAATCATACTGTTCACCATTTCTTTTCATACTTACCCATAGAAGCACACACCAAACTGCATCAATCAACAACCACTGCATAATGAAAATTCTCACTCATCCTGACTGCAACAACCAATAATGCCACTACCTACTCCACTGAGAGCTAGCAACCAACATCAATCTAGAATAAAGAATAAATATTGAGATCCACTAGATTGATGCATCTCCTTATGCATCTAGTTCAAAGGAGGGGCAATAATCCCCAACTTCTCCTAGAGATACTCAAATGTATCCTTAGAAGATCCTTAGTGAATATGAACTAGCAACCTAAATCTTTGTAGGAACATACTTAATCTTCACTTCATTCTCTACAACCTTCTCTCTCAAAAAATGATATCAGATTGAGATATATTTTTTCCTTGAATGCATTATCAGATTCTTTGATATATTGATAACACTTATATTATCACAAAATATAGAAATCGGTTCATCATATACCACTCTGATATCCTTTAATATTTTTTGCATCCACTGTGTTTAGCAAGATGTTGTTTCAATGTATTCTACCTCTTTGGTAGATAAAGACACTGAATCTTGTTTATTGCTTAGCCATGACACCAATTTGAATCCAAGAAAGAATGCTCCATAACTTGTACTTTTTTTTTTCATCTACAAAACCAACCCAATCTACATCTTTGTAAGAATTTAGAGTAAAGTTAGTATCCTTTGCATACTACAAGCCATGATTCATAGTTCCCTTCAAGTATTTTAATATCATGTTAATTGCTACAACATGTGACTCTTTATGATCTTCTCTAAATCTAGCCACAAGAAAAACTACATGCATGATATCCAGTCTAGTAGCAATTAGATATAGCAATCCTCCAATCATTGATCTATAGTTGCTATGATCAGCCTTAGGAGATTCATCATTCTTGCTCAGCTTGCAACTAGTAACCATAGGGGCACATACTAGTTTAGAATCTTCCATTCCAAAATTATTCAACATTTCCTTGACATACTTTGATTGTGAAATAAAAATACCTTTTATCTTTTTGATTGATTTGTATCCCAAGGAAGAAATTCATCTCCCCAAATATTGAAATCTAAAATTCTTTCTTCATATCTTCTACAAATTTATTGCACATAGCTTCATTTCCTCAAAAAAATATGTCATCAACATACACAACCACAATCAATATTTGATCTTTTTCAAATTTGAAGTAGAGATTTCTATCTGTGATACCTTTATTGATCCTTGTAAAAATTATTTGTCTAACCTTACACACCAAGATTTGGAAGCTTTCTTCAACCCATATAATTCCTTCTTTAATCTGTAAACCATATCTGATTTATCTAATAACTAAAATCCTTTCAATTTTTCTATGTATACTTCTTCCAATTCACCATTCAAGAAAGAATACTTCACATCCATTTGATATACAAGTTTGAAATTGTTATGTGCTACAAAATAAAAAAATATCTTGATAGCTTCCATTCTTTCCACTAGAGAAATTTTTTCCTCAAAGTGTATTCCTCCTAATTATGAGTAACCTTTACACACAAGCCTTTCCTTTTTTCTTACTACTTCTCCACTCTCATTTATTTTGTTGCAGAATACCCACTTAGTTCAAATCACATTCTTGTTTTCTAGTCTTAGGAAAAGTTCCAAGTCTAATTCTTCTCAATCTGCATTAGTTGTTCTTCCATTTCCTTGATCCAATACCCAACCTTGCATGCTTCAATAACTATTTTGGGTTCAACTTCAAAAAGTAGGCATTAATTTGCCTATTCTTCAACTTTCCTTCTTGTGAGTACACCTTTTCTCTTATCTTTAGAATGATTCTTCTACACATACATAGGATATTTAGCAAAATTTTATGGAGCTTCTTCCTCTTCAATCTATACTTCTTTTTTGTTAGCTTTTTCATCTTCATTTGATTCATATCCATCTATCTCCATTGAATTATTTTTTAGGTATTAATCAACCTTAACACTTGCACTCTCAAAAATCTCTCTTCTCCTCTTGTTGTAGCACTGGTAAGCTTTTCTTTTAGTAGAATATCCAAGGAAGATACCTTCACTAGACCTTACATCATACTTTTTTGATTTTTCATCTTTTCTAATATAGCATTTTCTTCCAAACACTCTGAAGTATTTGATAGTAGGAATCCTTGCATGCCATAGCTCATAGGGAGTATTTGTGTTGTTTTCTCTTCCTTGCACTCTTTTAATTATGTAAACAATAGTAGGAATTGCCTCTTTATTGTATACTTTTGGTATATTTGCTTCTTTCTTCATTGTCCTTGTAGCTTCTTGAATAGTTCTATTCTTTTTTTCAACCACTCCATTCTATTCAGGAGTCCTAGAGGTAGATAAATGCCATTTTATTCCATGCTTCTCACAGAATATATTGAAATCATTGGAGGTGAACTCTCCTACTATACCAAACCTCAAGAACTTTATTTTTATATCCATTTCATTCTCAACCATAACTTTGAATGCTTTAAATTTATTTAGGGTTTCTGATTTTTCTTTGAGAAATGTAACCCATGTCATTCTAGAATAATCATCAATCAATAGCATGAAATACCTATCACCTTAAAGAATTTTTCCTCTCTTAGGAACACAAAATTTGTTTGCACAAATGCCAATAGTGTAGTAGAAGATTGTTTTTTGACTTTAAAACTTCATCTTTCTTTCTTTCCAACTTGACACTCCTTATAGATAACATTGATAGGTTTTTAATCTTTGGCAGATCTCTCACAACTTGAAATGAACTTATCCTCGCTAGGCTATCAGATTTGATGTGGCACATTATTCTATGCCATAGCCAACTCTCATTGATATGAGTGAGGAAACAATAACCATCAATACCTTTGAGCTGAAAGACATTTCCATCTATCCTTATTCTAGTAGCAATCATGGTTCTGAAGCCTATTCTGATCTCACAACCATCATCCTAAAACAAAATTTTGTATCCTTTGATGCATATTTTTCTAAGACTCAAGAGGTTATGTCTTAAACCCTTAACATAAAGAACATCATTAGTGTTATGTTTTCCATAAAACATAATTGAACCTTTTCGACATATCTTAGTAGATGTATCATCACCAAATCTAATTGTAGACATAGAAAATATACAGATTGATATCACACACTCGATCTTGATCTACTAACATCACCTCATCCTGAATTATCCCTCTATCTAACCATTTAATCAAATAGCCTTATTTGATTAAAGTCATCATAATTCACCTTTTAATTAAATAAATTCTGCAATTTAATTAAATCATTGTCTCTATGTAATTTTCTAGGTCATTTCATCTTCCTATCTTTGTTTACTTAAATAATCCATATTATTTGATTAAATCTCTAAATTTCATCTAATTAAATTAAATAAATCAAACATTTATCTAATTTAATCTAACATCACCCCCTGTGGTTAAATAAATCAAAATATTTATTTAAGTAGGTCTTAATCATTTTCATCTCTTTTTGATTTATTTCAACCCACAAATCTAAATAAAATAGTCAAATCACCTAATCTCCTCTTAAATTAATCAAATCTTGATTAATTTAATCTCAATCACTCAAATTCTCTAGATTTTGCAACTTGCACATGAAAATCAATTTAATTGATTTATAAGTCATCTATTTTCATTCAAAAAAGGTGTCAAAGATGGAATATTCCTTAAATTTGAAATCTCCCCCCGAAAGGACTTGTCCCTTCTAACAAAGCATTTAAAATCTATTACATGTCCTTTTCTTGAGCCATGTGCATTTTCTTCACCTTTCACCTGATCTTTCAAGCCATATTTTGAATTTGAATCTCCCCCCTATTTGCACATTCTTCAAAACTTGCACATCCTCCATCCACTCATAGGTTGACAAGTGGTACTTTTCCATTGCATAATTCTTAGTCCCACATTACTCTATTTTGGACATTCATCCTTAAATCTCATCTATAAATAAGAGGGTAATCTCCTCCTTCTATCATCCACAATTTGAGTAAACTTACTATGCTCAAATATTTAGAAAATTCCATCCATTATCATTGAATCTTAGCTAGGTTATGCAGGTTTTTCCATTGGAGCACTCATCAAGCATCAACAAAGTGGATCAATTATCATCACACATAAATCTTGCATCATAGGAATTGGGAAAGGGCCAATTTTCACATCAAATTGGCACCAATTCCCCCACGAGATTATGAGTTCGCTAGTTTAATTAGGATTCAATCTCTTTTATTGTTATTTCATTGTATTCTTCATTGCTTTTCCTAATTTGAACTTTGTAAATGGATTCCATGGGGAATCCTTGTTCTTGCTTGCATTTCATCATCTAATGTGTGTGTTTGTGTTGTTTTGCAGGTACTAGGATTGGGGTTCACACACTAATTAGTCATCCTTCATATTTTTCAAGTTTAATAAACTTACTATTATCACTAGCCATATGATTAGAGCATCCATTTTCAATGATCTAGTAGTTCTCTTTTCTAGCATAAAAAGAAGACACCAAGGTGCATTCAGTATTATCACTTGCTTCTGGAGCCCTTTCCTTCAAACATCTCTCAAAGTTAGTAGAATTAGTTTCATCTTTTAAATCCATGAACAAACATTCACCATCCTCATTATCTTGATAATCAAATTCATCGTCAGATATACTTGCATCTTCTCTAACATAATAACTTTTCCTAATCATCTCACCTTTGTTCTCCCTATTTTTTTCATTCAAAGCTTTGTTTGGACATCTTGAAGCACAATGACCTATATTTCCACAACTAGAACATTTAAAATGCAACTTACCTTTGTACTTTCTAGTACCCTTTTTCATTCTTCTCACAAATTTAGCTTCCACATCATCAAGATCCTCCTAATCTAATTCCATAGTTTCTTTTATTTGCTAGCCTTAAAAGTAGTCTTAAATTTTTCATTACATGTACCAAATTATCTCATTTCAAAAGTATTTAATGAAGCATACAACTGATATCTAGTATATTGGTTCAAATTTTGTAATTCCTCAGTAGGAGAATCTTTATGACAATAATATTTAGGAAGAGTTATGAGTACTTTCTTTACCACTTCTTATTTTAGTTCTCCACCAAGACCTCTTATACCATTCAAAAATTCATCCACCTTTTTTAAGTAGATTGTGATGTTTTCATCTTCAAACATTTGTAGGGTCTCAAACATGATCTTTAGATTTTGCATCTTAGCTTGTTTGACCTTATCATCTCCTTCGTAAATGCTTTCTAAATTTACCCAAATTTCTCTAGTAGTTTCTAGATTCATAACTTTCACCAATTCAAAATTAGCAAAACCACTTAAGAGAGCATACCTTGCTTTATCATTTTTTCCATAGGCCTTGATCTCATCATTAGTCCTTGAAACATTTTCATGTATTGTATATGCAATCTCAATATACTTATAGATTTCAAATCAAAGAGAAACTGGAAAACCTTCCATCCATGTCTCCCAAAATGTATAATCTAATCAATCAAACAAAGTAACATCTTTCTTGTGTACCATCCAAGATCTACCTTAATCGGTTAAGATTTATTCCAAGGAACCTTGCTCTGATACCAATTATTGAATGAACAAGACAACTGAAAGGGGGTTGAATCAGTTGTACCTTAAAACTTCAAAACCCTAACAAACATTCAAATCCACATTAATTCAATTAACCCTTAATCTGTTAGAATGATTAATCATGAAACTAGATAACTGAAATAAAACAAAATCAATGCCATACACAGAGAAATACTAGATTTATGTGGAAAAACCAAGAAGGGAAAAAACCACAATGATTAAAAAGGTCTCACTACCACAGGGCTCACTTCCAAAGGCTCATTTCTAGAATAGAAAATAAGATAGAGAAGAGTGTTACAATGAGAAATTCATCTCAATGCAATAGAAAAGTGTACCACAACATTGCCAACACCTTCACAATCTTACTAAATATTTTAGACACCATTTTATCACTACATCCAATAATATAACACATGAAAGCTTATGTTGTACTACACAAATTCATGCCTCACAACTTTAAAACTCACATCATTCACACTACATAATTCTTTCTTATCATCCCTCAATAGCTCAACTCATATTTATACCATCTTCAACCTTGAAAATATTCTCGATGGTTAGATATGCACCTCAACCATGTAAATTAAAATTAGTTTGGCACCAACACATTCCTATGGTGGAAAGGAATGAAGGTCGACCATAAAACACCTTAGCTAGGACCTAAATCCACTTATACACACCACACCATGCTTCCTCAAACATTGAAGCATCTCTGCAATAACTGTAAACACCAAAGATCAGTTGAACCTATGTTAACACCATTAACGTTTAAGTACATTATTCTTCAAATCCAAAGATGACTCATAGACCACACACCACACTTGAACATGATCTAGAATATTCCACACACACCCAATACACTCAAATAATTCTTCCATACATTGAAACTCAAGAAATTGACTTTCGAAGCAACAATCTTCAAAAAAATTCAATTAAAGAAAGATACAAACACTATCAGCACCCTTCTAGATTTGTAAGGCCTGAAACCACACTATAGAGAAATATAGAGAAAAAAATTCTCCTAGACACCTCTGCAATACCTAGTTCACGCACCGGTGAAAAAACCTTCTTCTGTACAATGATACAATAGACTAAATTCTAATTGGAACACCTTTGAACACCTTTGATCAACATATCCAAACCACACAGGAAGATCTTCAAAAGAGAAGAAATTTGGCGCCAAACAAGAATTTGACTCTGCAACATAGAACACCACTACAACATAGTGTTTTCTCTTTTTATTTAAATTTTCTCAAATGAACTTGGAAACCAAGCACTAGAAACATATCACCAACATTTTCAACACTACCTCATCACCAACAAGCCAACTACAACATAGAAACTCAACCATACATCCATAGATAGAAGCTTATGAAAGCAACACTAGAGGTTGACACTAGTAGCTTACTAATGAGAAAGCATCATCAAAGAAAATATCAAATTTATACCAAATCCTCACACTCTTGCCACAATATTCTACTCATACAGTTGATTCCATTAACAACACCAAATCTTGTTGACATCAATGACAACACTAACTACACATATTTGCAACAACATGAGCATATGTGTTATGCTTTAATTCCTAGAGTTTATGGAGAAGATGATAAAAAGATTCTTGTAGTTGTTTCATATTTATTGGAAGAGTTTCAAGATATTGTATTTGATAATGTACTTGAGGGTTTTCCTCTAGTGCGAAAGATTAATCATTAGATGGACCTAATTCCTGGAATCCATTTTGCAAAATAATGTACCTCATTCAATCAATCTAGTAGAGAATGAAGAGTTGAATAGACAAATGCAAGAGTTTTTGTGAAAGGGATTGATTCAAGAGATTTTGAGTCCATGTGTGGTACCTATATTAGTAACAGCAAAAAAAACGGAAAATGGAGGATGTGTATAGACTCATGAACAATCAACAAGATTACTATTAAGTATAGATTTCTCTTGCCAATGATGGATGATATTATGGATTATTTGAGTGGATTTGGATACTTCACAAAGATATATTTGAAAAGAGGATATCACTAGATTTGAATTAGAGAAGGAGATGAATGGAAGTTAGCCTTCAAAACCAAGGAGGGCTTGTACAAGTGGTTAGTCATACCTTTTGGGCTAACTAATGCATCAAGCATATTTATGCAAATTATGAATGAGGTATTGAAATAATCTAATGTAAGAGCATCCAATGGTGTAGGGTAATCTTGCATCACCCAAGAAAATGGTTTTTCTTATTTTCTTTAGTTTTTTTGAATCCTGTGATGGCACTTTAGGGGTGTAAGAGAGTTAGAAGTCAGAAAAGGAAAAAAATGGTCATTTACTATTTTTAGTAAGTTGGCCTAAATGAGCTCATATGGAACTAAAAATTTACCCCAAGGAGAAGAACTGAAAAAACATCTCCAGTTGCGAAAGAATCGTCTCAATACCCTGCACAGTTTGGGAGATATTAAAGTTTTTGTCTCAATAAATTTCTCCAATGCATCTATTGGTTCTATTTTTACATTGTAACTAGGTTTGTCTTCTAATCTACCTATAGAATTCCCAATTCCAATCAAGGGCAGCACAAAGGACCTAGACCAACTGAAGAGAAATTTAAAAAGCCTCCTACACTTTGGGATCTGCAAGATCTGGGAGGGTAATCCCTTAATGTGTTTACAACCTCTACACCATTATTATAAACAACATTAAAAATAATAGATAATCTCACTAAGTAGCTCAACACGATAGGATAATATCAAATAGAATTGGTTATTCATCAATAATATCAACTATCTGGAGCATGAGATAACTACAACACAATCCACAACATAAGATAGTCATTGATTTGCAATTTGTAGCAAGCTCTAGGAAAAGACAAACAAATATTGAATCATATGGATAATTACAACTTAGATCAGTGCCATTTATCCATTGGAGGAGTCAAATTCATAAGCATCTAAGGGTATATGAGAGATTTAACACAACATATTAAATCCTTGATGGCATTGCATTGTAATCTCATCAATATGTATTCTAACTCAATACTACTTATCAAATCCTTATACATAACATATCTTCCTATAATCCCATTCAAGAATTTTAATTAATTCCTTGAATTAAAGCTAAAATAGAATCATACACACCACAATAGTGAGATGAATAAAAAAACCCTTTGTTATTTTATTCAAAGTTTTGGTATGCATGTACAATGGAGAGACATGAGCTTGAATTTATTATTTCAACTCAAATGCTAGTACTGCTATACAACATTAAATCCCCATGAACTCAAAACCAGTTATAGAATGACTCAAAACCTAAATTGCATTTTTCTCTAAAACCATCAAACTTTACAATTTTCTCTGCAACTTCACCTAGACTCGACCCAAAAATTATCTAACTTGGTAACTCGTACTTCTGGCCTTGAAATCCTTCTTATAGAAAATGAAGGAGCAAACAAGCATCGGGCCAGAAAGTACACATGTCACCATCCAATTGGCACACCTGGTGATATTCCAAAATTTGTTACAACAACCATCACCTTGGAGAATATTCTTGTTCATCATATCAGCTGAGGAAACTTTATGTAACAACAAAAACCACAAGAAACCCATGCTAAGACCACCATAAAAAAAAACTAGAAACCGTTGTAACCACAACATTTGATTTAACACCTGTTCGTAGTCCATTCTTTTTACTCTTCCTCGGTAAAATATTTAGTTACCCATTTCTGGTATTCTTCATTAGTCGAACAGTCAAAATTAATTACCTCATTCAGCTTGGCACTATAAGGTGTGTACTTTACCACTACCTGACTTGCATCTCTTTCAAAAAATTCCAAAAATGAGTTGGTACTAATAATCTATAACTCACCAACAAATCATAATATGAGTCATCACAAATTAATTTAATTTGATCATTGATAACCTCACTTGTTTGATCTTGCCATTGTTGGAGTAACCTGATTTTTCCCTGCTCATCAATTATATCAGGTAACAATGTGTTACCCCAATCATTGAAATTCTTCACCAACTCCCTAATATTCCTACTCAAATCATCTGGTAGGGTCTGAAAACCTTGTAATGACTTAACTAATACTTGAGTAGGATTTAATGATTGGGGCCTATTATTTGTATCAAACCTTTAGGCCTTATACATGACATCCAAATCACTGGCCCTAGGGATCCAATTTCAATCAATGGTATCACTAACTCCTGATCCCTATCAATATTATTTATTACATCTAACAAAAAGGAATATAAAGAATCTACAGCTAGAAATTTATTATCAATTTTTTCATTTAAATTCCTTAAGATAGTAGGAACAATCTCCTTGTTCTTTGAAAGAGATCCCTCCTCACTTACCTTTAATGATGTCTGTAATTCATCAATTCTTTGCAATAGTTGCTTCTTTGTAGGATCAACAAAGCACTTTGTTTCTTCATCAATTTTTTCGAAAGGAGGGGTGAGGGAAAGATTTTGACTGGGAGACCCTGGTGTGGAAACAATTGGAGAAGTAGGAAGCACTAACCCTGTTGTGGAAGGTAATGTACTGGTCTCTGGAGCACTTGATGTCTCCCCAATCTGTTTATACCTAAACCTTTCCACCTTAGTCTGCAACTCAACATTCTTTTGTTGTATCTTGCTGTATTCCTCAATCAAAAGGTTAACACTTCTCCATTAGGCTCTTCTTTTTAGCCTCCTCCCTTTTAGTAGTCTTTTGGGCCAATTTGGTCACATTCACAGTCAGATTAGTGGCCTCGGTGGTTGAGGTCTCTGAATCTCTCTTTATTATTAATCCTCCTCTAAAATTTGGATTAATATCTACAACATTTGGCTTTCTTCCCTGAGGGGCCAATGCCCAAATTGCCAAAGTTTCATATTCCTCACTGAAGGTAGAATCTTGCAATGTTGCCTTGAATTCCTCTTCAAAGTCTTGCAAGGGATGCTCAAAATTTAGAATAGCATTAAATGCTACAACATCTGCAATGTCCCATTCAGGAAGAATCAATACACTAGCCTAACTCACCAGTTTTCTTCCTTCTTTAGGAGTGATGTTTTTAAATTCTTCCATTAATTCAGCTTTCACCTCTTCATCATTCCCTTAGTCTAACCTGTCAGGTCTTAGCTCTCTTCTCTTCTTAAATTTATCTTGATATTCTTCAAATTTCATCCTCCATACCAATTGCAAGAATATAAGAGTTTTTACAAATGTATCGTCATCTAGAAACTCCTTGCATGATTCCATTCTTGTATCTTGTACACTTTTTCCTTTCATATCAAAATCAGATAAAACCAATTCAGTTGGCCTAGGAGGGGAAGGCATACCAACTTAAATGTCCTTATCAGTAACAATAATTTCATCCATCATATCCTCCTATGGTTGATCAATCCTTTGACTTTTAGGGCTTGGCTCGGATGGTGGTGATGAGGGACTATCTTCTAGTGATGATTCTAAATCAATGATTTTAATCACCCCAGGAACTTTGAATTTTGGACATGGTTGTGAAGGAAATATCACAATTTTATTCCCCTTTCTATCCACTTCTTCCTCATCACTGTTGCTATCCTTTTTCCTCTTGTAAATGGGCCTTTTTTCTATAGGCTGATATATTGGACTTGTTTCAATTGGTTTGACACCTTGTTCTTGTACACCCAGACTCAATTCTAAGTTTGTCTTCTTGGTTCTCAAGGTGCCCATAATCTCTTTGATGTTCTCCATCAGAAAATAAATTTTCTTATGGTGGGGACTAAACTCCAACAATGGATCATATTTTGGATCCATTTTGTGCGCAATATCTAATAGGTTATTATAAGATATCCATTTCTCTTTGTTCAACTCTTGTTTATTTAGGTCAAACTAGTTTCTAATCAGGTCCACAGAAAAGTTGAATTCATGCACAAACTTTCTAGATTTTATTCTTTGTTTGAATAGGGAAAAGAAACCCTTAGGATCATGTTTCCACTTTGGACCACACCTCAAATGGTAATCATCAAAGAATTTCTCAAAATGCACCTAGCCTCCTTTTGAAAATGCAAAATTAGACACCATTGTATAATCAGGAAAAAATGTTCCCTTATCCCTCCTAGTGAGGTTGTCCTCATGGATACAACCTATTTTCCACATAACTTCTACAAACCCCACTCTTGGTGGTACATTCTATGGAAGTATATGAGGGGCTCCCTAAAAAATTATACACCCTTAAAATAGTGTTGACTGGATATGGGATACTGTCACCCTAGTTATGGAAGACTCTTAATTTTGGCTTCCTCCCCTTTGGCCTGAGGAAATCATGTAATTCCTCAGGGATACTAGGTACATTCACCATCAATCTAGCCCTCAATTTGGAAGCAAATAAATTATAAAATTGCACATAACTAGTGCTTTCCTTATTGGAAGATAAATTTTCAACCCATAATTGTATTGACAATTCTTTTCCATCAACCGATTGCCTCAATTCCATCTTTTTAAAGAATAAATTAGCATTCTTGAACAAAAACATATGCACCAGCATAGAATACCAAAATAAGTGAGTTTCGGTATCATTTTTCTATAGCTTCGACAACCCTTCATGTATCCTCTCAACCAAGAAAGAAGCAAAGTCATAGGTGACAGAGAAGTTAGGTTGTTGTATTTGCACCCCCATGAACATGTATGCAGTGGGCATCACCGCACTAGGATTGAAACCCAAAATCAAACACAATGAATAGAAAGTGGCCAAGAAATGATTTTCAAAACAATTTAATCTGAAAGGTTCTTGGTCACTGGGGTTGATATGAAATCTTGAACCCCCTGCCCTAGCCAAATGAGGTGGAAGCAACTTAGCCCTAAAATGAGACTTCAACTTTGCATATTCTTGCTTCATTTCCTAAAGATTGATAGGAACCAAGTATTCATTCAGTTTACTCAAGTAAAAAATTTGTTGGACTTCTTCTATGTTAATACTCAATAGAACCCCTCCATCATTATCTCTTATTACCCATGTGACAGGGTCATATCTTGCAGCCACTACCCTAACAGGTCTACATTAGGGAACACATTTGGTAACACCAGCTTCCCCATATAATACATCCAGCCATTTGAAAAAGGGTGAGGAAAATTCCTTTGTCCATACCACAAACTGAACATTTCCAAACCTATGAGGGGAACACTAGCATCGGCTATGTTGGAGCAATTATATACTAACCTGTTGTGCAGCTAGCACACAGACGCCTCGCTGAAAGCAGGGACCCTCTTTCTCTTTTGTTTTTGGTGTCTTGGCCCTTTGATTTTGAGGATTTATCTTACTTTGGCATGTTCTTGAATGTTTATTTTTATTGCCTAAGTGATTCCCCTAAGTTATTCATTGAAAATATTAAGTTCTAGGTGAATTTTGGGTTTTTACCCCAGTTCAGGACTTTCCACCCCAGCCGGATTTTCTCGGACCCTCTCAGAATCTGGCTAAAAGTTGTCGCTTGGGAATTTTCAGTCTTTGAAAAATTCCATGTGGGCCGAATTTTTTTGAAATCCATACTGTCGTCGAGTTCTCAGATTTTCCTTGCTACCTTTTCGGTGGCATTAATGTCATTCGTATTGTTGAAGGGATACATTTAACCAATCTTTGAGGACTTTTGTGCCATTATGCTTTGTTGTTTATGTTTGATTGAGCTGAGGGGTGCATTCTTTTGGTGATAGACTTGATTTGAGGCATTTGATCTACGAATTATTCGATTTGGTGAAGATTTATTTGACATTATCACCATTGTTCTTTGTTGGACACCATTAAACTTGCATTTGTTGTTTCTGATATTGATTTCACTTTGTCAACTGGTATGTATATGTTGCCTCTCTTTAAATTAATGAATGTTATTGGTCATTGATGTTCTAGATATGTTTAGGGTTCAAATTTTTGTGTCTTTGAGCGTCTAATGTTAGGGTTGCCCGATATTGCTTTGTTTATCATCTCCCAAGTAAGTTTTGAGGTCGTTTGTTCATTTTCATTATGAGATAACTTGCTTGAGAGCTGTGAGTAACCCCTAGTGATGACTTAGCAGTTGAAATATTTGAATCCTAAGATTCCCTATGCATCAATGGTGGATTTGTAGGGTTTGATACCTAGAGCATCACCATTTCACTTTAGTCCTTTCAAAATTGGCCTAGAATTCTAAGAAAATCTATAGAAGGTCCATATAAACTTGTTGCAAGCCTAGATTCTTGAAATTTATGATTGGTCCATTGATCTGGGCAAAATAGTGATTGAATGCCGAGGTTCGGGTTTTTCCTCCATCTCAAGATTTTCTAGCTCTAGCAGATTTTCTCGATCGTCCTTGTCTCCATTTTCCTGGAATCTGCTATTTTTCAGAGATTTATCTTCTTCACGGATTTCCTTCGACTCTGGATTTTCCCCAAATTATATGTTCCCCATTTTTCTAAAATTTGTTGAAAGTCTTTTCCTTTGCGGAGATCCGTCTCATCCGTATTTCCTCAGAATTTGGTGGAAAGTGAAAGAATATGAAATAGCATGATGTGTTAATGAATGATGGTGCATTTTATGATTAATTTATGCTATTTTAAGATCACACATGTTGTTTATTGATTGATAATTATTGGATTAAGTTGCTAATAGGTGTTTTCATGTTCATTCCGCTGGAATCCGTTTGGCTCAAAATTCTCTGAAATTCCTCCCTGGCTTGGATTTCACGGATGGTCTTGAAACCCAAAGTTTAATATGATTTTATTTAAGGTTTAATGACACCTTGCTTATATGGGATTCATTTTAATGATGATTTTGATTGATTAACATTGGTTTCATATGGTTTTTATTATGGTTTCTTTGTCAAGTGCAGGCTAAACCTAGCAAGGTAGTAGCTGGGAAAGCTAAGGGTGACATGGAGGAGTCTTTCGTATCTAAATAAGAAAGGATAAAGATGGATATTAAGAGAAATTTTTTGGAGAGCAAGATCACCTCTATCTACTTAGAGGTGACAGATACCAATGTTGGACTATGGGACCATGAGAAGTTCAAAGGCAGAATGGTAGCACAGGACCTTCCTCTAATGGCTACAAGAATGTTGGAATTAGGATTGGCACGCATAGCTGGTTTTACCTCTACAGTGCAATGTTATGAATTGGTCCTTGAGTGTGCCATACATTATGATAGTGATACACAGAGAATAATTGGTGCTCAAGGTGGATTGTGGAAAATCTGAACCCTATTTCCATAGCTCAGACATTTGAAATGCATGATAGGTCCTATGTGGTGGAATTCAACATGGAGGTAGCTAAGAAGTACTATGAAGAAGAGACTGTTAAATCACAACAGCACATCAATTCTTGGCTGGAGAATCCCAAGTCTCACTATTCTAAACTGCCTAAACAACTATTCAGATCCAAATTCAAGAAGGATTATTATGATGCCATCACTCTTCTTAGAAGGGTGGTTGGATTAAAGAGTACATACATGTTTGAGAATTGGATGTGCCATGCCATTGTGAGGATGGAACAAGAAAAGATCAACTATCATTGGGTAGGTGTCATAAGTAGAGTGATTCATAAGCAATTGTCCAATGTGCTACAAACCAAGACCTTCACAATGACCTCGTATTTAGTCTATGCACTTGTAAGATTTCATCCATATAAGGGATTAAGTACCAAGGGCGTCTTTGGGAAAAATGTTATCTACAAGGTTTACCCTCAATTACACTTAGGGAGCTTGAGTTACAAAAGCGTGAATGATGCATTCTCCATGGATATCACCATATTACTTCAAGGTGTTGAACATATGATAATTTCATACCAAGCCAAGGATCTCATTAAGAAATACAATGCTTGCTTCATTCAATTCCCAACCTTCTCATACATCTAGATTGATGGCTGTCAAAGGGCTCCATCTAGGCTTCCAAGGTATCCCACTGATCATATCTTACTTTTGGAAGTCACCAGAAAGATATGTGACTTTGATGCTATTGTTAAAAGAGACAAACATAAGACTAGTTTTGGTAGAGACTTCCCTTTGAGGATAGGCACTGGAGAGGCATGCCCTTCCATTATTTTGGCTCAGGCTTCAGAGGAGGAGATGAGTACTCATGGTTTATCTTTCCATTCCAAGAGGTCTAGATTTGATATAATAGGTGAAGCAAAAAAGAAGGCCAATAGAGAGTATAGTCACAAAGTTGAGTTGGAAGACTACTAGGCCAACTGCAATGATGAATATGAGGTAAGGAAGAATAAGTTTTCCCAGCTTCCAGTTGAATCAGTCTGATTATATAATGTGAAGGAAGTTCCTGATCAACTCGAGAAGGATGTGGACTTGATTCAAGGCCATGCTTACAAGGCAGTTAAAGACAGACAATTGGTGATGTGGATTGGCTCGAAGAAGAAAAGACAGAATTAAGACAGTTGATGGATCCAGTCACCAAGTTTACCAAGATGTGGCTGAAGCATAAAATATGGGAGGTTGAAAATGAAGGTGTTTAGTGCACCTATTATTTCATGGGATATTTGAAGCCTCACTCCACTTCTGAGGAATCAAATGAGCAAGATCCTAAAGGTAAAGGCAAGGTGGACTCCCATTTCAGGATTAAAATCAGAGATATTCATATGGAGAAAGCTCAAGAAGCAAAAAAATTGAGAAATCCTATTTCTAAGAAAAGAGGGCATACTTCAAAGGCTAAGAAGCCTAGAGGAGAGGAAGCTTAAAAGAAGAGTCCTAAGGTTGTTGCTCCTGTGCCTAAAAGGAGAAGAATCATAAGATTGTCACAAAAAGTAAGCTCCAAGGTAGGAGAGGAAGTTAATCCACTTGTGGTAAATGTAGAGAGTTCAGATGAAAAGGAACGGGTGTATACAAGGAGGTCAAGGGCTCCTCCCAAGGATAGTGTTCCCAAACTGGAGCCTCCTCCAGTTACTTCTCATGAGGAGTAGCATGATGATGTTCCTCCTTCCCATGAAGCTCAAAATTATGAACCAGGTGAATCTAAGGAAGCTGAAGATCATCCAAAAATAGGAGAGGAATTTCATGAGGGTGAGCTTTACAATGCTGAGGCCGAAGTAGAAAAAGTGATGCAGTCTCCCCTGGTTGCATATGAGGATTCACCAGTCAGAACTAAAGGAGTTGAATCTCCTCCAAGAGAAGAAGAAGTAGTTAAGGTTTCGCCACCTTAGCACAAGGAGGAACATGTTGAAGAAAAGGAGAATAAGGTAGATGAGGCTCCTGAGAAGCAGGGTTTGAATGAGGAAGTGCCTAAAGACCAATAGGAGGAAGTAGGATAGAGTAAAGTACAATTGGAGTCCATTGTTCTAGATTGGTTGGACAAGGAAATAAAGAGAAAGCAAGTTTTTGTGGAAGACACTCCACGCAATTGGGATGAGTTGCTGGCTAAGATTGGAAGGGATAAAGGAAAGAAAAAGGCCAGGGTCATTTCAAAGATTGAAAGAGATGAAGCAAGTAATAGGGTGGTCCGCATTGCAACTCCTACTCCAGATAAGAATAGAGATGAGTTTACTACAAAATATTACAACATGTAGCCTATCAATTTAGGGCCCACTTCCATTGAGCAAGACATTGAAGATTATCAGGGTTCTAGTGTAGTCATCTTGGGTAGATTGAGGAAAGAAATAAAGATGAAACTGGAGATGAAGAAGGAGATTGAAGGACTTAAAAAATGTTTGGAAGATCTAATGAAACCCTTGTAATCCATTAGCTCCTCGTCCTCTATTGCAAATCTCCTAACCCAAGAAACTATCACTGAGCTTGAAAGAATGAAGGCTTTCACTCTTGCTGTGGAAAATTGGCTACAAGGGGTGTGAACTAAAGGAAATGATGCTATTAGGGAAATTATTTCATCTGGGAAAGATTTTTTGATGGAAATTGATCAGTTGAAGGAGGTATTAGCTCAAGATAAGGAAGATACAGACCTCCTGCTATAGAAAACTAAAACCATCATGGAGTATACCAAGGACAAGATTGTAAGTGATGGAATTCTACATTCCTCCAGAGTTGCTAAACCTTGGGAGTGGTTTGAGGCTTTTCAAATTAGGTAAAAGGTTCTAAAGAAGATATACAATCAGAGGAGGAAAATTGAGGATACCCTAACTGGTGTTTACAATGATTGCATTGCTTTCTTTGAGATAATGATAGGGTTGAGGAAGATCACCCCTAAGCATTTGAGTTTAGAGCAGTTGAGAAAGTGGTAGCATGATTTTTATGTTCCAGTCAGTGATGATCCTATTACTAAACACCAATTAGATGATGTGGCTACCTACATTGTTGTTATTGATAAATATCTAACATATAAGGTTGAGTGGGATAAATCGGTGAAACAATCAAGGGAAGATATTCCATCAATTGAGAGTCAACTCAAGGTTTTTCCTTTACCACCTGTGGCCGACTTGGATAAGGTGCTTTTGAAGGTGCATGAAATGTTGGATCAAAATAAAGACAAAGGGAAAGATAGTTAATGCTGGCCTACATCAAGATTTGTGCTTCCCTATTATTTTGCATGCATTGTCCGAGCTACATTGTAGATCCTAGGCTGACCTGGATGAAGTTCATGCATTTAATGCATATTTTATCTCATTTTGAATTTCTCTTGGTCGACTTGTTGTGGCTAATTATCATTGTAAAACCCTAACTAGGCCAACTTGTTATGGGGATTTCTATAAATATGGCATTTTTCCTCATTTGTAAGGGCTAGACATAGACATATATGAATAGAGAGATAGCTAGTATTAGAGTGAATTAAGTAGAGCAAGAGTTAGCAAGTAGTTGTTCTCAAGCAAATATTGTAATAGAAACTAGAATTGTTGCTATAGTGGATAATTTAATGCAAGTAATGACATTGTGATTTGGTGCTATACTTGTGTTCTTCTTATCTTGCATGGTTCTTGTTATTCTATCTTTAGAATTGTTTAAAAAAAAAAATGATATTTAGAGTTATATTTATTTAATGATGTTTATGATTTGATATTCGAAGTATTGCAGAAATCCCTGGTCCATAATTTTTGCAACCAACTGATTGTTAGTTTCTTTGCAAAGTTATCTTGGACTTTTATATTCATTGCGCTTAGTTCAATTGTGAGGGTTTATTCATTTCAATTGTGATAGGGTTGTTTGAATGAATCTTCATGATCTAAAAATCTTAACACCTTAGAAGATTGCACTGTTTCTATAAGATTGCAGATCCATCTAGGTTAAGTAGAAATTAGTTTTGGAGAGATTGGTCTATTTCAAGTGTTTTTCATTTGCATTGTTAATCTTCGGATTAGTGTTAAATATATAAATATATTTAAAACCTTATATCTTTCATTATTTATTTATCATCTGGGTTAGATTTAGGATTGAAGTATCATCATATTGCTAGATCTGATAAATTTGAGATTCAATATTTTGCTTGTAGTAAGGTCCCATTGTGATTACCATCATTTTCACATTAATCACTGAGTTGTTATGCATTGTCAAGACTTCACATTAGAGACCTTGGGGTTATCTCTTGAGGCTTGTTGATAGAGATTTACCTTTCAAGAGAGATAGGATATTATATTATTTATGAGTTTTTGTTGTGCAAGAAAAATCATCAAGAGATTGGCGCTAGGAGGGCTTGAATAAGCATGTTGGATTAGTTTTTGAATGCCATCTCTCCTGAAAGATTCAAAAGAAGAACCAGATCTACTCCAGGAGAGGAGGAATTTCAAGAATTACCAGTTCCTACTAGGTAAAGAAGGACCAATAGAAGGGGAGAATCATCATCCACCCAACCATCTCCATCATCCCCATCTTCATCAAGTTCATCTTCATCTTCATCTGAGGACATTCCCATTCCAACACCTTAGCCAGTCATAAATCAGCCATTACAACCCCCACCTCCACTAATGGATTTCCTAGCTAATGACCCATCTCCATTGAGTTTCTCCAATTACAATGTCATGCCCAAGAAGCCTGAACACTTTTGTTCAAAGTTCCATGTTAATGATCCCAATAGAACTATTGAGGAACACATCAGGATCTTTTAGACTGCCCTTAAGGATAGACGAATCAATCATGAGGATGTAGCATGTAGACTCTTTCCTTATTCATTGGGAGAAGATGCATTCTATTGTTACAATCATTTACCTATTAGGTCTATCCAACATTGGACTGAGCTAGAGACTACATTCTTGCAAAATTTTAGGATTCCCATTAGTCCCAATGAGATCTATCTTCAGTTTACTAATGTTAAGAGAGAAGTCCATGAGCCTATAGGATCCTTTAACAATAGATTCCATCGTGCTTATACCCGACAGTAGGCTCCCTATGTTGTTGATGAAGCCACTACTTTAGAAGTCTATTATGAGGGGTTTGATAGTTTGACAACTACCTTTATGAAGTGGAGGAACAACCCTCCTGATAATCTACTTGATGCATATGCTGAGGCTATGAAGGTTAGTACTGCTTTAAGGAAACATCTATCTAGGATTTTACCATCATTAAGACCCACTGCTCACTCTAGACAAGTCCCAGCTCTCAACCAAACTCTTTCCAACCATACTCCTATCATAAATCTAATACCCTAATTACCTCTATTCCCTCACCCAAGACCTCCTATGAGATAGGTTTCATCCACAATTAGCTACGCTTAGCAAAATGTAAATTAATCTCTTCATGCATAGCCTCAGGCTAGTTTTCCTATGTATCTGCAAAATTCTAAAGTATTAAACCAATCACTAAATACCAATATTGCAATAGGATATTCCCAAAATAATGTGAATCAGCCCCCATACAGTAATCCTAACAAGGAGAGACTAGAAAAATTGTATGAACAAGTGAAGAAGCTAAATATGGAGGTGACTTACTTGAGGAACTAGAACAGCCAGTTACAAGCTGCTCAGAGAAATATACAGTCCAATCAGAATAGAGAAAATCAAGAAAATCCACAAAGATAACACTTTGATAGAGGGAAACGTCATGAAAGAGGATACAAAAATGACAAAGGATATAACAATGAAAGAGGGTATAATAATGACAGAGGGAAGAATTATGATAAGGGACAATCTTTAGGCTAGAACTTTGATAGAGGCCAAGATGGTGGAAAAGGGTTTGATAGGAGACAACCACTGGGACAGAACAAGACTTGGAACACGAGGCCTAACAATGGAGGAGTCCCCACTCCATTGGATCAACCAATTAATCAGCTTGTCAATCATCTAGTTAATCAAGAGAAGCCTCCTAATGGTGTATATCTAGCCGAGGCTTCTTTATCAGGATGGTGTAGGCTCCATAAAAAAAATCAACATTTTGAGTTAGATTGTGAAGAATTCTAGACATTTACTTCAATTTTTTAGTATGAAGTGGAGAACAATGCAGGTAGTTAGGAAATAGTGCCATCTACTCCTTATGATTCATTAGTATTGGTACTAAATCATGCTTCTTTTCCACAAAGCAAGGAGAATGTACCTGAAGATGAATCTGACCAGTTAAAGGAAGAGGCGGACCAAGTATGCAATGGAGATGAAATTAAATAGTTATTTGATGAGAATCCAGTGAATGAAAATAGCCCCAGGGATGAAGAAGAGGCTTATGTTGAAGAAGTACAGACCTTTCAAAGACCTGTCAAGAAGTATGATTTGAGGGAATTGCTACTTAGACATCCATAGGCTAGAGGCCCCTTCACTACTTCCATTCCATCAAACAACTTCAACACGCCTCTAGATCCTAATGCCAGCAATAATTTGTCACTCCCTCAAGTGTCTAGGCAATATTTATCCCAAGATCAAGGACATACTGATATGCCAAAAGGGAGAGGTGCTAAAGAAAACAAGGACAAGGTGATGGAATACCCAAAGGAGACCCCTACTGATATGAGTGAGGAACAATTGGACATGTATGTTGTTGAAGAACTCAGAAAATTAAAGATAAGACTTTCTGCATTTGAGTTATTAAGAGTTCCAACCATTAGGAATGTAGTTCTATGAGCTTATAATGCAAATTCCATGTCACAAGATAAATCAGTTAGCGAAAGTGTCAATAGAGCATCTAGTTCTCAATTGGTAGGAAGGAAAAATAAGATACATAATCAAGTCCACATGCCTCCTAGAGATAAGGGAAAGGAGAAGGAAAAAACTCAAGTTGCTCAAGTAGATACTCCCTTAACTCTATTTCAAGGGAAGACAGACACTCTTCCATTCCTAATTTCTGTTTGTATATTTGGTAAGAATTTGCATAATTGTTTGTTCAATTTTGGTGCTTCCACCAATCTTATGCCTTTTGGTGTCTGTAGAGCTTTCGGTATTACTCCTACTGATTCCCTAAAGAAAGTTACATAATTGGATAGGACTAAAGTCAATGTTGTATGGGATTTAAATATGATTCATATGTAAATTGCTTCTGATCCTAGAATTCAGCAGGTTATTAATATACAGGTGGCTAGTATACCTGATTCTTATGGCCTAATCTTTGGAAGAGACTTTACCATGGCCTTGAATGGATGTCTTGACTGATCACTCTCACATGTGGCTTCCTTGGAAGGGAGTTCCAAACTAGATTAAAATTGAAAGAGAACCCAAAATGAAATACATGATCACAGAATATCAGAATACCTCCAATGAGATTCTGATATCAGAAGTAAGTATGGGTAATTATGTGCTTGTAGACCCTTTTGAGGAGTCAGAAGTAGAGGAAGTTCTTATGTTCCACATGGCACCTGTTGACCTTACAACAAATTCCAGTGGTATTGAAGCCTTAGTGGAACTAGTTGAAAATGATGATGATTTGGAAGACAGTCATCTTTGCTAGATAATTTTCAAGAATTCATTTAGAAGTGCATTGAAGATTAGGTTTAGTTGGGTAGGGGAATGAACTTTGGAGAATTAATCTTGCCCAATTGGTGCAGGGTACATAATGCCTCTCATTTAGAACTAGACTGTTGCTTGTGCCAGGCTGCAGTGGAACAAATATAGGAATGTATCAACCCCACTCCGACAGTCAAAATTAATATCTAGAATGTCCAAGAGGATCCCAAAGGAAAAAGAGTGATGCTTTTTGAAGAACCATCTAGCAGCAACAATGCAAGTGATACAGTAAGGAATTCTATAGTTGTTAGTTGTTGGACTTTAAGATTCGATGGGTCCAAATCAAAGCAAGGAGTTGGGGTTGGATTTGAGCTAATCAATACAAAAGGTAAGAATTTCTTTGCTTCTCATAGACTTCAATTTCATTGTACAAATAATGTAGCAGAATATGAGGCTTTGGTTCATGGTTTGTTAATGGCATTAAAGAAAAAGGTTAAGATATTGCAAGTTTTAGGGGATTCTGAGTTAGTAGTCAATCAAGTTAGGAGACAATACTCTTGTTATGATAGAAGAATGACCAACTATAGACATAGAGTATGGGATCTTATTGAATGATTTGATGCCTTCAACATTTAGTTGATTCCACGAAGTAAGAACCAGACAGTTGAATCTCTTGCCTAGGTAGCCAGTACATTGCAACCTTTATCTCTTTCTGGATTAAAGAAGTTTATAGTGGAACTAACCCTAGTAACTTCAATACCAGACAATGTCACCAACTTCCAAGTATTTGAAGATGACAAGAATATCTTAGATTTTGTCACAAATATAGATGTATTTGCTTCTCAAATCATTGATGAAACTAAACTCCAAGAAGCAAAGATGGATTTGGAAGGAGTAATTAATTTGAAGACCAACACTATTCCCAGAGGAATGGTGCAATTAGAAAGGATCTTTGATCTAAAAAAGGTCAGGGATCAAGAACAGGATGCCAAGAGGGAGTCCATCAGTGGACAATGTGAAAAGTATAATATGGGAACTCAGAATGATGCCAAGAATGTCTTCATTGGTAAAGTGTGCACTCCAAAAGAAAGAAAAGGAATCATTGATGCATTACATAGATATCTAGATGTGATAGTCTAGAGTTATAAAGACTTAAATACCTATGACACATCGATCATAACTCATACAATCCCTCTCAATCCAAGAGTGAGACCTTTTAGACAGAGGAAAAGACCAATTAATGCCTTACAAGAACCCATAATATAGAAGGAAGTGCATAAATTATTGTCTATAAGAATCATATTTCTAGTAAGACACTCAACTTCAGTTGCAAACCTGGTTCCAGTGTGAAAGAAAAATGGTGAAATTAGGCTATGTGTAGATTTCAGGAACCTTAACAGAGCATCAAAAAAGGATAATTATCTAGTACCCTCACTAGATGAAGTACTTCAGATTGTTAATGGATCTCAGATGATGTCTTTCTTGGATGGTTATTCAGGATACAACTAGGTCATGGTACAATATGAGGACATACACAAGACTGCTTTCACCACCAAGTGGGGAACTTTTGCCTATAGGAGGATTTCCTTTGGCTTGATTAATGCTGGAGCCGCATTCCAAAGAGCCATGGAAATTTCCTTTAAAGACATAATTGGTAAGTGCATAATCATTTATATGGATGATCTGACTGTCTTTTCCAAGAAGAGAGGTGATCATATCACAGATTTGTGCAAGGTTTTTTAGAAATGCAGAGAGTTTGGGATATCTCTCAATCAAAAGAAATTCATCTTTAGAGTTATAGATGGTGAATTATTTGGCATGTTCTCTCTAAGAAAGGAATTTCCATTGATCCAGAATGAATAGAAGCTATACTCAAGATCCCACCACCTGCTAGCAAGAAAGAAATGAAATCATTCTTCGGCAAGATCAACTTTGTGAGGGAATTCATCACTGGATTCGTAGAAATAGTCAAGCCACTGAATGCAATGTTGAAGCAAGAGGAGAAATTTGAATGGAATGTAGAAGCAAAGGAAGCATTTGCAGAGATAAAAAGGGCTATTGTTGAAGCTCTGATTTTGGTGAGTCCAGACTATGCTAAGCCATTCTATATATATTTGTTTGCTTCTGATCACTCCTATGCTGCTATGTTAACTCAAAAATCAAATCAAGGAAATGAACATCCCATAGCATTCATGAGTGCACCATTGAAGGATGCAGAGATGAGATACCGAAGTGTGGAAAAGCAAGCTTATGCCTTAGTCAGAGTTGTAAAGAAATTTAGACACTATATCCTCAGAAACAAAATCTTTGCAATAGTTCTTGATCCTGTAGTCAAGCTATTGTTGATGCAGAATGAGCTAGGAGAGCACAAACCTAAGTGGGTAACTATGTTACAAGAGTACGATATGGAGATTCAACCCATGAAGCTGGTAAGAGGGAAAGGACTTACAAGGACAATGGCAAAGACAAGCCTTGATCTTGCGGCCTATCATTACAATTTAGAAGATGTTTCTCCTGGCGAATGGTATGATGATATTGTTCACTATCTCCTAACTCAGAGATGACATGATCATCGTAATGCAATACAAAGAAGGGAATTGTGCTTAAAGAGTGATAGTTTCATGCTAAAGGGAGCTGTTCTATATAAGAAAAATCATGAGGGTGTTTAATTAAGGTGCCTAGGAAAGGAAAAGTTTGAAAGAGTGATGTAGGAATTTCACAACAGATATGGTACAGGCCATGGATCAACACCTTCTACAGTGAACCAGATTCTGAGAGCTAGTTACTATTGGCCTACATTTTTCAAGGACACACACAACCATGTCAGAGCTTTCCATGTATATTAGACTACGACAACTAGAGAGAAGTAAGCAACACTCCCACTCCAACCATTCTTTGAGGTAAAACCATTCACACAGTGGGGGATGGACTTCATAGTTCCAATCAATCCACCTTCCTCTACATGTCACAGATATATCCTTACTGTCACTAATTATTTTACAAGATGGACTAAAGCCTTTGCTTGTAAGCAATGTACTTTTGAGGTGGTAATTAATTTCATCGAATTAGGTATCATTAACCATTTTGGATGTCCTATGTCTTTGGTTTGTGATAATGGTCCTGCATTTTCATCATTGAAGTTTTATAACTGGGCCTTTGATCATGGGATTATAATTAAGTTTGCATCAAATTATTACCCTAAGGGTAATGGTTTCGCTGAATCTTCCAACAAAAATCTCCTGACTATTATTCACAAAATATTAGAAAGAAATCCAAAGGATTGGAATACCCAACTCATATTTGCTCTTTGGACAGATCATACAAGACATAAGACTTCCATAGGAATATCACCTTACCACCTGGTTTATGGGTTAGAGCCTGCGTTTCCTATTCAGTTAAAAATCCCCACCCTACAATTCATTAATGAATATTATGATGAGGGAGATAAACATGAGGCTAGACTTGTTGAATTGTTGCACCTTAAGGAAAAAAGAGATGAAGCCTTGGAAAACTTTACCAAACATCAGGGGGTAGTCAAAATGTGTTTTGATAAAAGAGCCAAGGTAAAAGCCTTTAGGATTTATGACTTGGTTCTTTACTGGGATAAATCCCATGACCGTAAGGGGGAGCATGGAAAATTTGATAAACTTTGGCTTGGCCCTTACCAGATTTCAGAGATCCTAGGTGATAATGCTTTTCATTTGAAAACTCTCACTGGAGAGGATATCCCACTACCTATCAATGGGCAGTATTTGAAGCATTATTTTTAGTCTTGAGCTATTTTCAGCTCTTTTCATGTAAATAGTTAGATTAGGTTTCCTTTTTGTTTTGTTTGCTCTGCTTTTCTTTGGTTAGAGTAGGTTTCCCTTTTTGCTTTGCTTTTGTTTTTTTTGGTTAGTGTAGGTTTGCTTTTGGTTTGGTTTGTTTTTGCTCTGCTCTTGCTTTGGAAGTTTTCTAGTTTTCTTTTGGATGTGTTGCACTTGCATGGAAAATATATCATTTTTTGGGACTTTTCTAGATATTTTATTGGTGGACTTTAGTCTTGTGTCACGAAAGGATGGTTGAAGTCTTTGTTATTTCCAAACAATCTAAATTTTTGATTTATAGAAGATGGGTCACTCATTTTGATTTGAATTTGAAATATTATGAAATCTTATATCTTTCATACATCTTAAGAATCTTGATGTTACTGTAGGATCTTTGTAAAGTTTCGTCATGTGAAAAATCCTATTTCTACTTCAGCGCCACTGTGGTTCTCAGCCCTAGGTGTGAACTTCATTGTTCATAGGTTGAAATGAAAAAGTGACATAGAAAAGAAATATCAAAAGAAGGCAAAAGAGAAAATATTGAAAATCACAAGAATGAATTCAACTTATCAAGAGTATCTGAATATCTCTATCGGGGCTATAGACACCTGACTAGAAATAGAGCTATGTTTAGGAGAGTCACAACAATAACCTGGTCGGGGCTATAGATGCCTGAATAGCAGTGAGGCTCTATCTAGGTTTCTCTTGAATTTAGAATCTTTACATAGCCTTTCTTGACTAAACTTGGTTTCTATAGTAGCTCAAAGAGGGAAATGAACTCATATGCACACACTTGGATTTTTAGTTTATGGAAGTTTCGGTCTACCCTTTGGTTCTAATTCTTTGATCTTTGTATTTTGATTTTTTTCTAATAGTGAGACTGAAACCAGAGATTTTGAGTTCATGATTCTTGTTCACAATCAAATGCTCTAGAGCATTTCCTAGCAGAGTCACCGTTTGTTGTGCAGTTTTTGCACAGATGCCCCGCTGAAAGTGGGGATCCTCTTTATCTTTGGTTTTTGGTGTCTTTTCCCTTTTATTTTGAGGATTTATCTTACTTTGGCATGTGCTTAAATGTTTATTTTGATTTCCTAAGTGATTCCCCTAAATTATTCATTGAAAATCTTAAGTTTTGGGTGAATTTTGGGTTTTTACCCCAGTTCAAGACTTTCCACACCAGTCGAATTTTCTCAGATCCTGCACAGACTCTGGCTCAACATTGTCGCTTGGGAATTTTTGATCTTCGCAGAATTCCATGTGGGCTAGATTTTTTTGAAATCTCTCCTGTCGTTGGGTTCCTGGATTTTCCTAGTTGTCTTGTCGGCGGAATTAATGTCATTTGTATTGTTGATGGAATACATTTAACCCATCTTTGAGGACTTTTGTGCCATTATGCTTTGTTGTCTATGTTTGATTGAGTTAAGGGGTGCATTTTTTTGGTGATAGACTTGATTTGAGGCATTTGATCTATGAATTATTTGATTTGGTGAAGATTTCTTTGGAATTTTCATTGTTGTTCTTTGTTGGATGCCACTAAACTTGCATTTTTTGTTTCTGAGATTGATTTCGCTTCAACAAATGGTATGTATACATTGCCTCTCTTTTAATTAATGAATGTGATTGGTAATTGATGTTCTAGACATGTTCAGGGTTCACATTTTTATGTCTTTGAGCATCTAATGCTAGGGTTGCCCGATATTGCTTTGTTTATTGTCTACCAAGTAAGTTCTGAGGTCATTTGTTAATTTGCATTATGAGATAACTTTCTTGAGAGCCGTGAGTAACCCCTAGTGATGAATTAGCAGTTGAAATGTTTGAATCCTAAGCTTCCCTGTGTGTCAATGGCAGATTTGTATGGTTTGATACCTAGGGTATCACCATTTCACTTTAGTCTTGCTTTTGAAATTGGCCTAGAATTCTAAGAAAATCTATAGAAGTTCCATATCAAACTTGTTGCAAGCCTAGGTTCTTGAAATTTATAATCGGTCCATTGATCTGGGTGAAATCGTGATTGAATGCTGATGTTCGGGTTTTTCCTCCATCTCAAGATTTTTTGGCTCTAGTAGATTTTCCCAATCATCCTTGTCTCCTTCATTTTCCCAGAATCTGCTATTTTTCAAAGATTTATATTCTTCGTAGATTTCCTTCGACTCTGGATTTTCCCCAAATTATGTGTTCCCCAGTTTTTTTGAAATTTTTTGAAAGTCTTTTCCTTCAAGGAAATCCATCTCATGCAGATTTTTTCAAAATCTGGTGGAAAGTGAAAGAATATGAAATAGCATGATGTGTTAATGAATGATGGTGCATTTTATGATTAATTTATGCTATTTTAAGATCTCATATGTTGTTTATTGATTGATAATGATCGAATTAAGTTGCTAATATGTGTTTTCATGTTCATTCTGCTGGAATCCATTTGGCCCAGAATTCTCTAAAATTCCTCCCTGGCTTGGATTCTGTGGATGGTTCTAAAACCCGAAGTTTCATATGATCATTTTATTTAAGGTTTAATGAAACATTGCTTATATGGGATTCATTTTAATGATTATTTTGATTTATTAACATTGGTTTCATGTGGTTTTTACTATGGTTTCTTTGTCAAGTGTAGGCTGAACCTAGCAAGGTAGTAGCTAGGAAAGCTAAGGGTGACATGGAAGGGTCTTCCCTATCTGAAGCAAAAATGATTAAGATGGATATCAAGAGAAAAATTCCAGAGAGCAAGATCACCTCTATCTACTCAGAGGTGACAGATACCAATGTTGGACTATGGGACTATGAGGAGTTCAAAGGCAGAATGGCAGCACAGGATCTTCCTCTGGTGGCTACAAGAATGTTGGAATTAGGATTGGCACACGTAGCTGGTTTTCCCTCTATAGTGCAATGTTATGAATTGGTCCTTGAGTGTGTCAGACATTATGATAGTGATACATAGAGAATAATTGGTCCTCAAGGGAGGATTGTGGCAAATTTGAAACCTGTTT
Organism: Sequoia sempervirens; assembly: GCA_007258455.2. NCBI lineage: Eukaryota > Viridiplantae > Streptophyta > Pinopsida > Cupressales > Cupressaceae > Sequoia > Sequoia sempervirens. Next base: position 48,624,807 of record VDFB02353493.1, read on the forward strand.
CCATAGATCAGACATTTGACATGCTTGATAGGTCCTATGTGGTGGCATTCAATATGGAGGCAGCTAAGAAGTACTATGAAGAAGAGACTATTAAATCACAATAGATCATCAATTACTAAATGGAGAAGCCCAAGTCTCACTAATCTAAACTGCCTAAACAATTATTTATAGCCAAATTCAAGGAGTATTATGATGCCATCACTTTTCCTAGCACGGTGGCTGGATTAAAGAGTACAGGTATGTTTGATAATTGGATGTGCCATGCTATTGTGAGGATGGAACACGAAAAAATCAGCCATCATTGGGTAGGTGTCTCAAGTAGAGTGATTCATGAGAAATTTTCCAATGTGCTGCAAACCAATACCTTCACAATGACCTCATACTTAGTCTATGCACTTGCAAGATTTCATCCATATAAGGGATTAAGTACTAAGGGAATCTTTGGGTAGGATGTTATCTATGAGGTCTACCCTTAATTGCACTTAGGGAGCTCGAGTTACAGAAGGCTGAATGATGCATTCACCATGCATATCACTAGATTACTTCAGGTGCTGAACATATGAGAATTTTAGACCAAGCCAAGGAGCTTATTAAGAAATATGGTTCTTGGTTCATTCAATTCCCAACCTTCTCATACATCTAGATTGATGGCTATCAAAGGGCTCCATACAAGCTTCGAAGGTATCCCACTGATCATATCTTACTTTTGGAAGTCACTAGATAGATATGTGACTTTGATGCTATTGCTAAAAGAGACAAACATAAGACTAGTTTTGGTGGAGACTTCCCTTTGAGGATAGGCACTGGAGAGGCATTCACTTCCATTATTTTAGCTCATACTTCAAAGCAGGAGATGATTACTCTTGGTTTTTCTTTCCATTCCAAGAGGTCTAGATTTGATATAACAGGTGAAGTACAAAAGAAGGCCAGTAGAGAATATAGTCACAAAGTTGAGTTGGAAGACTACTGGGCCAACTGGCGTGATGAATATGAGGTAACAAAGAATAAGTTTTCCCGGCTTCCAGTTTAATTAGTCTAATTATATAATGTGAAGGAATTTTTTGATCAACTCGAGGAGGATGAGGACTTGATTCAAGGCCATGCTTATGAGGTAGTTAAAGACAGGCCAATTGGTGATGTGGATTGGCTGGAAGAAGAAAAGATAGAATTAAGATAGTTGATGGATCTAGTCACCAACTTTACCAAGATGTGGCTAAAGCATAAAATATGGGAGGTTGAAAATGAAGGTGTTTAGTGCACTGATGATTTGATGGGAGATTTGGAGCCTCACTCCACTTCTGAGGAATCAACTGAGCAAGATCCTAAAGGTAAAGGCAAGGTGGACTCCCCTTTCAAGATTAAAATCAAATATATTCAAATGGAGAAAGCTTAGGAAGTAGAAAAACTGAGAAATCCTATTGCTAAGAAAAGAGGGCATACTTCAAAGGCTAAGAATCCTGGAGTAGAGGAAGCTAAAAAACAAAGTCCTGAGGTTGTTTCTCTTGTTGCTAAAAGGAGAAGAATCATAATATTGTCACAAAAAGCAAGCTCCAAGGTAGGAGAGGAAGTTAATCCACCTATGGTAATTGTAGAGAGTTCAGTGGAAAAGGCACGGGTGTATAAAAGGAGGTCAAGGACTCCTTCTCCATAGGATAGTGTGCCCAAAGTGGATCCTCCTTGAGTTACTTCTCATGATGAGCAGCATGATGATGTTCCTCCTTCCCATGAAGCTCAAAACAATGAACCAGGTGAATCTAAGGAAGCTAAAGATCATCTGGAAACAGAAGGAGAGGAATTTCATGAGGGTGAGCTTTACAATGTTGAGGCCGAAGTAGAAAAAGTGATGCAGTCTCCCCTGGTTGCATATGAGGATTCACCAATTTAGAACTCAAGGAGTTGAATCTCCTCCAAGAGAAGAAGAAGCAGTTAAGGTTTCATCACCTGAGCACAAGGAGGAACATGTTGAAGAAAAGGAGAATAAGGTAGATGAGACTCCTTAGAAGGAGGGTTTGAATGAGGAAGTGCCTAAAGACCAACAAGAGGAAGTAGGATAGAGGAAAGTACAATTGGAGTCCATTGTTCCAGATTGGTTGGACAAGGAAATAAAGAGAAAGCAAGTTGTTGTGGAAGACACTCCACCCAATTGGGATGAGTTGTTGGCTAAGATTGGAAAGGATAAAGGAAAGAAAAAGGCTAGGGTCATTTCAAAGATTAAAAGAGATGAAGCAAGTAATAGGGTGGTCCACATTTCAACTCTTGCTCCATATAATAATAAAGATAAGGTTACTGCAAAAGATTACAACCTATAGACTATCAATTTATGGCCCACTTCCATTGAGCAAGACATTGAATATTATTAGCGTTCTAGTGCAGTCATTTTGGGTAGATTAAGGAAAGAAATAAAGATGAAACAAGAGATGAAGAAGGAGATTGAAGGACTCATGAAATGTTTGGAAGATCTGATGAAACCTTTGCAATCCCTTAGCTCCTCATCCTCTGCTGCAAATCTCCTACCCCAAGAAACTATCACTGAGCTTGAAAGAATGAAGGCTTCCACTCTTGCTACTAAAAATTTTCTTCAAGGGGTGAAAACTAAAGGAAATGATTCTATCAGGGACATTCTCTCATCTGGGAAAGATGCTATGAGGGCAATTGATTGGTTGAAGGATGTATTAGCTCAAGATAAGGAAGATACATATCTGTTGCTGTAGAAAACTAAAACCATCATGGAGTATACCAAGGACAAGATTGTAAGTGATGGAATTCTCCATTCCTCCAAAGCTATTGAACCTTGGGAGTGGTTTGAGGCTTTGAAAATTAGGCAGAAGGTTCTGAAGAAGATATACAAGTAGAGGAGGCAAATTGAGGATACCCTAACTGGTGTTTACAATGGTTGCATTGCTTTATTTGAGATAATGACAGGGAGAAGGAAGATTGCACCTAAGATTTTGAGTTTAGAGCAGTTCAAAAAGTAGTGGCATGGTGTTTATGTTCCAGATAGTGATGATCCTATTACTAAACACCAATTAGATGATGCAGCTACCTACATTGTTGTTATTGATAAATATCTAACATATAATATTGAGTGGGATAAATCGGTGAAACAATTAAGGGAAGATATTACATCAATTGAGAGCTAACTCAAGGTTTTTCCTTTACCACCTGTGGCTAACTTGGATAAGGTGCTTTTGAAGGTGCATGAAATGCTGGATTGAAATAAACACAAAGGGAAAGATAGTTAATGCTGGGCTACATCAATATTTGTGCTTCCCTATTATTTTGTATGCATTCATCCAAGCTAAATTGGAGATCCTAGGCCAACTTGGATGAAGTTCATGCATTTAATGCATATTTTATCTCATTTTTAATTTCTCATGGCTGACTTGTTGTGGCTAATTATCATTATAAAACCCTAACTAGGCCGACATGTTCTGGGGGTTTCTATAAATATGGAATTTTGCCTCATTTGTAAGGGCTAGACATAGACATAGACAAATAGAGAGATAGCTAGTATTGGAGAGAATTAAGTAGAGCAAGAGTTTGCAAATAGTTGTTCTTAATTAAATATTGTAAGAGAAAGCTGAAATTGTTGCTATAGCAAATAATTTGATGCAAGTAATGACATTGTGATTTGGTGCTATACTTGTTTTCTTCTTTCTTTAGAATTTCTTTGAGGAAAATTGATATTTAGAGTTAGATTTGATTTAATGATGTTTATGATTTGATATTCAAAGTGTCGCAGCAATCCCTGGTCCATAATTTTCACAACCAACTGATTGTTTGTTGCTTTGCAAAGTTAGCTTGGACTTCTATATTCATTTTGCTTAGTTCAATTGTGAGGGTTTATTCATTTCAATTGCAATAGGGTTGTTTGAATGAATGTTCATGATCTGAAAATATGAACACCTTAGAAGATTGCATTGTTTTTGTAAGATTGTAGGTCCATCTGGGTCAAGTAGAAATCAATTTTTTAGGGATTGGTCCATTTCAAGTGTTTGTCATTTGCATTGTTGATCTTAGGAGTAGTGTTAAATCTAGAAATCTCTTTGAAACCTTATATATTTTGTTATTTATTTATCATTTGGGTTAAATTTAGGATTGAAGTATAATCATATTGCTAGATCTGATAAATTTGAGATTTAGTATTTTGCTTGTAGTAACGTCCCATTGTGATTACCAGCATTTTCACATTTATCACTGAGTTGTTATGCATTTTCAAGACCTGACATTAGAGACCTTAGGGTTATCTCTTGAGGCTTGCTGATAGATATTTAACTTTCAAGAGAGATAGGATATTATATTCTGTATGAGTTGTTGCTATGCAAAAAATAGCATCAAAATAACCCTTCCCCTAGGATTTTCCCTTGCATCAAAACCAATCCCTTCTTTCTATCATTTGTTGACAAGGGCAATTTATCTAGGAAATCATCATACAGGTTTCTCCTTAAATAGTCAATTTGGCTGGAATGTTGCTTAGGTGGTGCCATCTTGGACAAACTAGGGCCTCTTTATAGTGTTATACTTCAAAGGGCTAGGACTAACCAAATATAAGAAATTATAGAACAAAACACTACAATTTCTCACAACTATAATTAAAATATAGCCTTAACACATTTATCAACAAGCTCAATGTAAAGCACAACAAATATTTTCCAATATTCAAGTGCAGAATGACCGAGAGGCACAAAAATTAACTCATGAATTTGTTTGTAGAAGTCCCAACTTCTAGCTCCCAGGACTCGCAACTTCATTTTTGGCTCTAAGATTGGTTCACGAAATACTTGGATGCTTTGTGATACAAATAAAGTAGGAGAATTGATTTTATATCAATCAAATCATGCCAGTAGGTGTCTCATCTTCCATTAAAGCTCACTTGTGCACTGTACGAATGACTCCAACCATATTTGATGCAAATTTAAATTTGAGATGTCGATCTTTTAGTTAGATCAAATTATCAAATGACCACCTACAAAACAAGCTGACACAATCACCAACATGGAAATAAAGGGGCCCACCATACCATACGTTGCTAAGGAAGTCCACGTGGAAGTCACCTGCAATATCGCAATCAGTAAATATTTTGTAACTTTCGATCACGTGATGGCAGGAAACCATAGATCTTGAGCATCAATGATCTCATTCCTTCAACATAGTCACCAGCCTTACCAGTAACCATCAAGTAGCTTTTTGGTCAAGATTATAACATATCCATTGATTTAAAACATGTGCATCTCAAGAACACTTTAGTAACCCACCTTTTAATGTATTAAGGCCAGATTAGTTTACCACAATATTTCCTTAATTCTTTTGGATTCATTAGATGAGACACGTGGCGCCCGCCTGTGATATCGCGATCAGTAAAAACCTTGTAACTTCTGATCATGTGATGGTGGGAAACTATTGAGATCTGATGATAATTGATCGACGGTCAACCAAACCTATCACCTTTGGCCACATCAAATAGGACACATGGCACCTTCCCATGATATTGTGGTCAACCAAAGCAGTGTGGTGGGGTCATCGCAGGATGGCGGGGAACAACTAAGATCAAATGACAATTGATCAATGATCACATAGATTTCATCCTTCTGCAAAAAAAAAAAATTATTAAGAGGACAAGGGGGCATTACTAGGCAGATGGTAAACAATGCCATAAGTTGTTTTTAAACGATGAAACATAGGGCCAACCAAGACTTAGGGAAATAAAACCCTGCGGAGGAAATAAAATATTAAGACCAAAGGGACCAAGCCTAGATGAAACGATATGACATAAGTCTTTGTAAAACCTCTTAAAAATTAATAGAAAAATAGATCCCAACCAAGGCATAAAATAAACACAAGGGTTTTGCATGAAAATAAAGTTAAACCTCAACCCACAGAAAAAATTTTGACACCATGAAAGACCAGTAACATAAGGCAAATGCAGGAATGGAGCACAAGGAGCAAAAATTTGAAGTTCCATCAGTGGGTCCAATTGGGGACGTTCATTCCACTAGAATGAAGCGAGAATTTAGAATCTTAGGAAGAGTAGACCAAGATGTAGAGTCAACCAAAAAGGGATTGTTCCGACAAAACAACCCAAACTATGTACAAAATATATACAAAATATACAAACCTAAACTACTATTCATGGAAAAAAAATTACTTCAAGTGAAGTATAACTTCAAGAACTGTCCATGAACTGGCAGTTCAAGAATATCCCATATCATATCTTGGAGGAAGTATGAATCTTCAGTCCACTTACCATTAATAAGAAATGGACCCAACCAGATCGCATCAAATTTCCCATGTTTCCCTTTATATTCTAGTCTGGAATTCCACATTAAAACCAAATCTCCATCTTTGAAACTCCTTGTAGTTGCCCTCTTGTCATACAAATTCTTTACTTGCAACTACAACTTTGTATTTCTCTTTTGAGCTTCCCTCTAGGTTTCATCTAATTCTATAAGAGCTTCGACTATCAATTACATCTCATCATCAATTTCCTTATCATACATCTGGAAAAACTTATACATTTCCATTAAGTTATTTTGGGGCAACCTAGCATGTATCCCATAAACCAAGTCAAATGGGGCACAACCTATTTCCTTCTTCATAGTTACCCTATCTACCCAGACTGCTAATCTTAGCTTAGAATCCCAAGCCCTTTTATTCTGATGTAGGATTCTTTTAATAATCTTCATCAAGCTTTTATTGCTTGATTTTTCTTGTCCATTTCCCTATGGGTGGTATGGTGATGAATAAGAAATTTGGATGCCATCATTCTCACAAAATTCTATGTATTCCTCAGATCTAAAACACATTGCATTGTCTAACACAATCCTTTCTGGACATCCAAATCTAGTCAATATGTTTCTCATCAGGAAGTCAATTACCACTTTACTAGTGGCTTTCTTTGTTGGAATTGCTTCCACCCACTTAGTGAAATAATCAGTGGCCACCAATATCCATGAGTGGCCTCCACTAGATTTACATGCTATCTCTCCTACAAAATCAATACCCCACTACTAGAATGGACTTGTACTGGTTTTAGAGGCAAGTTACCAAAAAACTTTAACTTACTAGAGAAACGTTGACAAGCATCACATGTCTTCACTAGTTGGTGTGCATCCTTAAAAACTGTAGGCCACCAAAATCCAACCCTCATTATCTTATGTGCAATTTTTTTAGCCATATAATTTCCTCCACAAACTCCACCATGCATCTCACTCAAAAGCTTTTGTGCTTGATGTTGGTCAACACACTTCAGCATGACACCTTCTCCATTTCTCAACCAGAGATTTCCAGCTATGATAGCATATTTGATAGCATGTAATTTCAATGTCCTTTTCTCGTTTTCACTTAAATTGTCAGGACATTTCATTTTTTGCAAATAATATGTCATATCTTTATACCATTCAGAATGCTCCATATCACATATGTGTGATCTATTTTCCTCTTCTAGAAAATTTATCTAATTTTCTTCTAGATTAATTTGGGCCATAAGCTTGGCCAATCCTTGTCCTCTTACCATTTTAGTAATCTAAACCTCAATATTGAATTCTTGGATCCTATTTATCCACCTACAACTTCTTCTTGACACTTCTTGTTGTGTGAAGATGTCCTTAACAACATCACTACGCACATAGGCAATTACATTAGCTCCCATCAGATAAGGCCTAAAATCCTTTACTAATTTTACCAGTGCATAAGCCTTTTTTTCATTTATATCATACTTAAGTACTACAACTTGTAAATATTTGCTGAAAAAGGCCACAAGTTGTTCAAAACCTTCTGCATTCTTTTGCAATAACATAGCTGCAATTGTGTGGAATGAAGCAAATGAGAAAATCTGTAAAGGTTTGGAAAAATCAAGGTTTCTTAATACATGAGCCTCCTTTATTTCTTTCTTAATGGCTTGAAAATCCTACATGGACTCCTTATCCCATTCAAATTTGGTTCCTTTCTTGAGCATTTTGGGAATAGGGTGAACTATCTCAGCAAAATTTGTCACAAACCTCCTTAAGAATTTTATTTTTCCAAAGAAAGATTGTATTCCTTTGACATTTTGGGGTTGTGTAACTTTATCAATTGCAATTACCCTCTTTGGATCAATTTTTACTCCATCCTTGGAAACTACATATCCCAATAATTTTCCTTTTAGTACTCCAAACACACATTTCTTTGGATTCAAAGAAATACCATACTCCAAGGATCTAATGAATATCTTCTCTAGATGCTCACAATGATCCTCTTCCTTTTTAGAATATGTTGTCAAGTCATCTTGGTAGATCACCAAAAACAAGTTAATAAAATTTGAGAATGCCACATCCATGGTTCTCTAAAAAGTAGCCCCTACATTTGTTAGACCAAATGGCATTCTTACATAAACATGTGTTCCCCATGGTGTGGTGAAAGTTGTCTTAAACTACTCAGACTCTTTGACCATAAGCTGTTTATAACCAGAAAAACCATCCGTCATAGACATTAATTCACAGCCTGTCACTCATTGCAACATGGCTTCCATATTGGGTAATTGATAATTGTCTTTTAATGAAGACACATTCAATTTTTTGAAATCTACACATAACCTGATGTCTCCATTTTTCTTCCTTACTGATACCAAGTTTGATACCTAGGATGAATGTCTGATTAGCTTGATGATTCCTACATCTCTTATTTTCATTAGTTCTTCTTGCATTTTGGGGGCCAAAGTGGGATTAATAGGCCTTTGATTTTGTCTAAATGGCTTGGCATCATCACACAAAGGAATCTCATGTTCGAAAAGATCCTCCCTGTATGCCTTAAGGTCATCATAGGACCATGCAAACACATGCCAAAACTTCCTTAATAAGTCAATTAGCATCCTTCTCACCCTTGGTGACATTTTCTTTCCAATATACACCTTCTTTGGGGATGCTTGTATTCCAAGATTGATCTCTTCCAAGTCGTCAGGATGCTAAATAGTATGATTAGCCTTTGTCTTGTACTGATTATCAAACACTCTTTCTAATACAACTAGACCATTGGGAATTGTGTTTGTATTTAACTAAATGACCTTATTTCCAAATATAGTATCCTTACCATCAACATTTTCAACAAAAGCTCCAAAGTCAATTTCTTGATTTTCATATTCACCCACACAATTCAAAAATATTAATATATCATCATCATTATCAAAAAATTGCCAATTTTTTATGTTATTAGGAACAAATGGCTTGGTTTTTACCTCAACCTTTGAAATTCTAGCATAAGTCATATCATCTAGTTTTAATGCAATATTGGATAATAAATCAGCCACCTTATTTTGACCTCTCTCCATCCATCCTATGCAAAATGCATCAAAGCTCTCCAATTCATCCCAAACAAAACATTTATACACTGTTTCAACCTATTATTCTTTGATACATACTTGGATCTAACTTGGGAGACTACAAGCTAAGAATCCCCAATTTCCCTATGCTTCTTGATCCCATGTTTTCCAGCCAATCTCAACCCCAATAACAAGGCTTCATACTCTGCCACATTATTTGTGCATTCAAATAATAGAGTAAAAGAGAACCTAAATGTCTTTCCACTTGGTGATCGCAACAAAACACCTGCACCAGAACCTTCCTTTGAACTTGCACCATCAAAATACATAGTCCACAAGTCATCATATTCAAACAATTGTTTTATTTCTATATCAATCAATGCAGTAGGCTTATCATAATTGCTAGAAAATTCCTCAACCCTGAACTCATCTATACCACTATCAATAAAACATGTCATATTTTCAATCGGGCCATGCTCAATCATATGAGGTACTTTTAATTCTCTTTCAATTTTGACATCCTTACCTTCAATGGAAAAAATAGCAAATGACAAATCACATTGCATGTTACCCCCCATTGATGCACTCCATTTTCTTGACAAAAGAATTCCAAAATGAGGTGGGATGTCTGTGACTAATAAAGTCATGACTAAATCCTTGTCAGGGTACTGAGTCAATTTATTAGGTAATACTTTGATAGTTCCAATAACTAGCACTTCTCTTGAATCCATAGCATAAAATTTACCTTGAGCAGTATCTACTATCAAACCCATCGCCTCCATTATTTTGACTGGCATAACATTATTTGATGCCCTTGAATCTATAATACAATTCCTTAAAATTTTCCCATATATATCCACACTTAAGAAAAAGGGGGTTATGTTTTCAAGGAAAATATTAATAGAATTTCCTAAATACACAGGGGGATTTGTGATACAATTCCATCCACTTCCTTTTTTTTCTCTTTATCTTTCACTTCTTTACCACTTCCTTGTTTAGTCGTATTACCAGCAACATCTGTGATCAAAGCTATTGTCTTTTCTTTGTGTTCATTTATTCTCATTATTTATAGTAGAGGTACGATTAATTTAACCTAAGAAAGAACATGAAATATATCTATAGGTGTATATTTAGGCAGATTAGACATCATACCTTCATCATTTTCCCCTTTCTCAAGTTGATTACTTCCTCCTAGCTTCTTTTGCTTCATATCCTCTATAGTAGATTCAACTAACTTTGTAATAACCTTGGTCTTCACCAGTGACAAAGTCACACCTTCTTGAGGCTTTGGGGTTTTGTTCTTTTTGTCCAAACCTTATCATTCTTAACCTCTTTGACTTTTACAACATCTTTTTTGTTGTCAACCTTAATACCTTTGTTTTTGTCCTTTTGTTCTTTAATAAACAGGCCAGTAGGTTTACCCTGTTCACCACCCACTATTCTATTTCTCAATTGAAGTGAATTTCTCATTTTGAGCAGCCATTTCCTCAGTTATTTTTGCAATCTCTTCTTCTAATGGTCTCCTTAAGGACACTGAACTTTTAGCCTGCTCCATATTGCAAGCATTATGATCAAAATCATCTTCCTCATCAAAAAAGACTTGTTGATGATACATCTCACTTCTCTACCTCTGATTTTCCACATCAACTTCCTATATTTCATCATCAGAGGAACATTCTACCTCATTAATGTATGATCTGGCCATACAAACATCTACATCGTCCTACTCATATTCTGATGTTTGATCATGAACATCCTCTTCTACTTCCTCAGCAATAAGCAACTGAGCAACACCACAATAATTTTGATCATGTGGATGTTCACACACTTCACACCATGGTCTATCTGCTACTAGATTCACTAAAAGTTTATGCAAGGGGTCTAGCATATGCTAATCATTTTTAGGCTTTTGGCCAAGAAAGATTGGTTTTCCATCTTTCCAATTTGTATTATAAGGATAATTTTGCAATCTGGGTGGCCTATCATTTTTATTATAAAGTTTCCTTTCATTTTCTATACCCTTCTCTTGCTTGGAAATTTTTTTCTTTATTTCTTTCAAAGTACTTTAAACCTTTTCCCACTTTTCATCATCTTTAGGCTTTGTAGCCAAAACCTTCTCAGTCTTATTCTTAGGATTTTTTAAAAGTGTAGGTTCTTCTCTCCTACCATACTTCCAAGAAGCTCTCCTATTACTCTCAATATTTATAGCCACCCTAAATGCATCCCTCATAGTCTGAGGGTCCTTATCTCTGAGGAGATATGCCATTTTAGCATCAAAAGCATTGAAATATGTAGTTAAAAAAACATTTTCATCTAGCCTCAAAAACTAAAACAACTTATATATTGCTTTTTGAAATCTTAAATTAAACTCTGTCACAGGCTCATTCAATGACTTCTTGATGTTATTAAATTCATTTAACATGAAATTGGCATTAGTTTTATCACCATACTACTCCTTAAAACACTTTTCAAACTCGTCCCATGAACCAATACTAGCATTAGGTAGACCTCTATACCAATCCCTCACATCTTCTATTAGAGATTGTACAAACAATTTCATCACATCTTTGTGTTCTACCTCATAATCATTTAGCATATCCATAAAAGATTTCAAGTGTTCCTTTGCTGCCACAACATTATTGCTAGCAAACTTATTCATCCTTTCTCTCAAGTCAATGGGGATGGAATTTGGATAACCAGGAAAACCATCAAAGAAAAATGGCTTATGCCTTTCCAACTGTATAGGTTGTCATTGAAATAGTCCTTCATTCTGTTGAGAATCAACACTAGACCCTAAATCTTGTACCCTAGGACCATCTTGATTTGGATTTACAAAACTAGTTGCATGAGTCTTCAGGCCAAAATTATTTATGATGGGGTCTGAATTAATTTTAGGACCATCCTTTAAAACATCTTGGTGAGTTTGTGAAGTTGTAGCTTGTGTAGCCTCATCCATATTTGATATCTTTAGGAAACTTATTTTCCTTGTCATCTCTACATTTACAACCTCAATCTATGTTCTCTCCAACTCTTCTGCCAGAGCCTCACTCTCCTTCTTATCCTTTTCTAAGGTAGACTCTATTTGAAATGACACATGTGATGGGAGATCTTGTTGAGTGAAATGGGGAGTCACCTTCTCATTTATTTTAATCCCCTCAATCTTTTTCTTTCCCTTATCCAAGATAGGCTTAAGGTTTGTATTACTCAATTGAGACTTAACATGATTTGAGGGTTTTGGGTCAATAGGTTTGGGTTGGACATCAATGTGGCCTACTGGGTTTTCTTTAGACACATGCTTTGTTTCCTTATTAGCAATCTTTTGTACAACCGAACCCTCAACACTTGGTTTAGGTTCTTCTTGGTTCAGGAACTTCATTGTTGCCAACTATCTCATCAACCTATCCCTTTTAATCACAACATTCCTCAACTTTGCTTCCCTTTCTTTTTCTCTTTTCACCCTGAGCTCAGTTTTCTCTTGGATTTCCCGCTTCAAGGAATTAATGTCTCCAAAAACATCATCAGGGTTAGGAAAAATCACATCAGAACTCGATGTATCATCTAGATCTATTAAATTGACCCCTTCTAGTACATGTTCAGACAATAAAGGGTCTACATCATTTCCAACAGGAGGAGGAGGCACATCATTGGTGCATTCTGAGTGATGGCTTTGACTTCTACTCATGCCTCTTCTCTTTTCAACATATTTGACACTAATAGGCCCCTTACTTTTCCATGTCACATCTTCTTGAACCTGTGTATTAAATAATGAATCAAAAAATCCACCACTATCTGACTCAGAATTTGTAGACACCTCTTCAAGATTCTTAGGGATAGGGTGTAAAAGCTTACTCGTACCTTGGTGTATAGGGTTATGTGACGCGGGAGTAGTAGTACTATATTTTATTCTTTTCTTTATCCAGTCCTTCTTCATTTTGGGAAGTTCACCTTCCAATTTATGTTATGGATGATTCTTCATGAATGACCTAGTGTTCTTCATTCTTTATACTTGTCCAAAAGTTCTTTCCACTTATAATAAAACCTTTCAAAATAAAATGCACACTGGTGCATAGACTTCAGAGTCGCTACCCAATTTTCTTGGGAATACCAAATACCTAAAGAAACGTAGTGGAATATAAAAAACCTTTGGAAACTCGTACTGATGACACACAAAAGTGCTTTACAACATAACTCTTAATGCTTATGAAAATAGAAGAAGTGGAAAACCTAACACAACATTATAGGCTCAACATTCAAATCGCAAAAAAACTATGAAAGCTGTATGCAAAATGGACAACCAACACACTGATAAGAAATATTTCAACTAGCTCCCCAGTAAAGTCACCATTTTCTTGGTTCTGGTTTTACACTGTAACCAGGTTTGTCTTCTAATATACCTATGGAATTTCCAATTCCAATCAAGGGAAGCTCGAAGGACCTGGACCAACTGACAGGGGCTTTAAAAAGCCTCCTACACTTTGGGCTCTACAAGACCTAGGAGGGTAATCCCTTAATGTGTTTACAAGCTCTACACCATTATTATAAACAACATTAACAATAATAGATAATCTCACTAAGTAGCTCAACACGATAGGATAATATCAAATAGAATTGGCTATTCATCAATAATATCAACTATCTTGAGCATGAGATAACTACAACACAATCCACAACATAATATAGTCATTGATTTGAAATTTGTAGCAAGCTCTAGGAAAAGACAAACAAATACTAAATCATATGAATAATTACAACTTAGATCAATGCCATTTATCCATTGGAGGAGTCAAATTTATAAGCATCTAAGGGTATATGATAGATTTAACACAACATATAAAATCCTTGATGACAATGCATTGTAATCTCATCAATATGTATTCTAACTCAATACTACTTATCAAATCCTTATATAGAACATATCTGCCTATAATCCCATTCAAGAATTTTAATTAATTCCTTGAATTAAAGCTAAAATAGAATCATACACACCACAATAGTGAGATGAATGAAACAACCCTTAGTTCTTTTATTCAAAGTTTTGATATGCATGTACAATGGAGAGACATGAGCATGAATTTATCATTTCAACTCAAATTATTGTACTGTTATACAACATTAAATCCCCATAAACTCAAAACCAGTTACAGAATGACTCAAAACCTATTGCATTTTTCTTTAAAACCATCAAACTTTATAATTTTCTCTGCAACTTCACCTAGACTCGACCCAAAAATTATCTAACTTGCTAACCCATACTACTAGTCTTGAAATCATTATTATAGAAAATGAAGGAGCAAACAAGCATTGGGATAGAAAGTACACATGTCACCAGCTAATTGGCACACCAGTGATATTCCAAATTTTTTTACAACAACCATCAACTTGTAGAATATTCTTGTTCATCATATCAGCCGAGGAAAGTTGATGTAACAAGAACCACAAGAAACTAATGTCGAGACCTCCATCAAAGCAAAACTGGAAACCATTGTAACTGCAGCATCTGATTTACCACCTATTAGTAGTCCATTCTTTTTACTCTTCCTCAGTCAAATATTTAGTTACCCATTTCTAGTATAGTTCATTAGTCAGCTAGTCAAAATTAATTACCTCATTCACCTTGGCACTATAAGGTGTGCACTTTACCACTACCTGATTTGCATCTCTTTCAAAAAATTCCAAAAATGAGTTGGTACTAATAATCTTATCCATACAACTCACCAAAAAATCATAATCTGAGTCATCACAAATTAATTTAATTTTATCATTGATGACCTCACTTGCTTGATCCTGCCATTGTTGGAGTAACCTGATTTTCCCCTACTCATCAATTATATTAGATAAAAATGTGTTACCCCAATCATTGAAATTCTTCACCAACTCCCTAATCTTCCTACTCAAATCATCTGGTAGGGTCTGAAAACCCTGCAATGACTTAACTAATACTTGAGTAGGCTTTAATTATTGGGGCCTATTATTTTTTATCAAACCTTGAGGCCTTATACATGACATCCAAATCACTGGCCCTAGGGATCCAATTTTCAATCAATGGTATCAATACCTCTTGATCCCTATCAATATTCTTTATTACATCTAACAACAAAGAATATAAAGAATGTATAGATAGCAATTTATTATCAACTTTTTCATTTAAATTCCTTAAGACAGTAGTAACAATCTCATTTTTCTTTGGAAGAGATCCCTCCTCACTTACCTTTAATGATGTATGTAATTCATCAATTATTTGCAAGAGTTGCTTCTTTGTAGGATCAACAGAGCACTCTATTTCTTCATCAATTTGTTCTAAAGGAGGGGTGAGGGAAATATTCTGATTGGGAGACCTTGGTGTGGAAACAATTGGAGAATTAGTAGGCACTAACCCTACTGTGCAAGGTAATGTATTGGTCCCTGGAGCACTTGATGTCTCCCCAATCTGTTTATACCTAAACCTTTCCACCTTAGTCTCCAACTCAACATTATTTTGTTGTTTCTTGTTGTATTCCTATATCAAAAGGTTATACTTCTCCATTAGCCTCTTCTTTTCAATCTCCTCCCTTTCAAGAGTCTTTTGGGCCAATTTGGCCAAATTCACAGTCAAATTAGTGGCCTCGGTGGTTGAGGTCTCTAAATCTCTCTTTATTATTAATCCTCCTCTGAAAGTTGGATTAATATCTGCAACATTTGGCTTTCTTCCCTGAGGATTCAATGCCCAAATTGCCAAAGTTTCATATTCCTCACTGAAGGTAGAATCTTGCAATGCTACCTTGACTTCCTCTTCAAAGTCTTGCAAAGGATGCTTGGACTTTAGAATAGTATTAAATGCTATAGTATTTGTGATGTCCCATTCAAACATAATCAATACACCATCCTGACACGCTAGTTTTATTCCTTCTTTAGGAGTGATGTTCTTAAATTCTTCCATTAATTCAACATTCACCTCCTCATCATTCTCTTGGTCTGACCTGTCAGGTCTTAGTTCTCTTCTCTTACATTAATCTTGATATTGTTCTAATTTCATCCTCCATACCAATTGCAAGAATACATGAGTTTTTACAAATTTATTTTCATCTAGAAACTCCTTGCATGATTTCATTCTTGTATCTTGTACACTTTTTCCTTTCATATCTAAATAAAATAAAACCAATTTAGCTGGCCTAGGAGGGGAAGGCATACCAACCTACATGTCATGATTGGTAACAATAATTTCATCCATTAGATCCTCCTATGGTTGATCAATTCTTTTTCTTTTAGGGCTTGGCTCAGATGGTGGTGATGAGGGACTATCTTCTAGTGATGATTCTAAATCAATGGTTTTAATCACCTTAGGCACTTTGAATTTTGGACCTGGTTGTGAAGGAAATTACACAATTTCCTTCCCCTTTCTGTCCACTTCTTCCTCATCACTGCTGCTATCCTTTTTCCTCTTGTAAATGGGCCTTTTTCTTATAGGTTGATATGTTGGCCTTGTTTCAATTGGCCTGGCACCTTGTTCTTGTACACCCAGACTCAATTCTAAGTTTATCTTCTTGGTTCTCAAGGTGCCCATAATCTCTTTGAATATTTTTGTCAGAAAATTAATTTTCTTATGGTGGGGACTGAACTCCAACAATGGATCATATTTTGGATCCATTTTGTGCACAATATCAAATAGCTTATTATAAGCTATCCATTTATCCTTGTTCAACTCATGTTTATTTAGGTTGAACTCATTTCTAATTAGGTCCTGAGGAAAGTTGAATTCATGCACAAACTTGCCAGCTTTTATTCTTTGTCTAAAAAGGGCAAAGAAACCCTCAGGATCATGTTGCCGCTTTGGACCATACCTCAAATGGTAATCATCAAATAATTTCTCAAAATGCACCCAACCTCCTTTTGAAAATGTAAAATAAAACACCACTATATAATCAAGGAAAAATGTTCCCTTACCCCTCCTAGTGAGGTTGTCCTCATGGATACAACCTATTTTCCACATAACTTCTACAAACCCCAATCTTGGTGGTAAATTGTATAGCAGTATATTAGGGGCTCCTTGTAAACCATACACCCTCAAAACAATGCTGACTGGATATGGGATAATGTCACCCTAGTTATGGAAAACTCTTAATTTTGGCTTCCTCCCCTTTGGCCTGAGGAAATCATGTAATTCCTCAGGGATCCTAGTTATATTCACATCAATCTAGCCCTTAATCTAGAAGCAAAGAAATTATCAAATTGCACATAATTGGTGCTTTCCTTATTGCAAGATAAATCTACAACCCATTATTGTACTATCAATCCTTTTCCATCAACCGATTACCTCAATTCTATCTTTTTACAGAAGAAATTAGCATTCTTGAACAAAAACATATGCATCAACATAGAATAATGAAATAATTGAGTGTCAGTATCATTTTTCTGTAGCTTCAATAGCCCTTCATGTATCCTCTCAACCAAGAAAGAATAAAATTCATAGGTCATAGAGAATTTAGGGTGTTGTATTTACACCCCCATGAACATGTATGCAATGGGCATCACTGTACTAGGACTGAAACCCAAAATCTGACACAATGAATAGAAAGTGGCCAAGAAATGATTTGCAAAACAATTTAATTTGAAAGGTTCTTGGTCACTGGGGCTGATATGAAATCTTAAACCCCCTACCCTATCCAGATGAGATGGAAGCAACTTAGCCCTAAAATGAGACTTCAACTTTGCATATTCCTGCTTCATTTCCTCAAGATTGATAGGAACCAAGTCTTCACTTGGTTCACTCAAGTCAAAAATCTATTGGACTTATTCTCTATTAATACTTAGCAGAACCCCTCCATCATTATCTTTGATTACCTGTGTGACAGGGTCATATCTTGCAGCCACTGCCCTAAGGAGGTCTACATAAGGAACACATTTGGTACCACCAGCTTCCCCATATCATGCATCCAGCTGTTTGAAAAAGGGTGAGGCAAATTCCTCTATCCATACCACAACCTGAACATTTCCAAACCTATGAAGGAACCCTAGCATCAACTATGTTGGAGCAATTATATACTAACCCTTCACCTAGGATTTTCCCTCGCATCAGAACCAATCCCTTCTTTCTATCATTCATTAACAAGGGTAATTGATCTAGGAAATCATCATATAGGTTTCTCCTTAAATAGTCAATTTGGCTAGAATGTTGGGTGGTGCCATCTCAGATAAATTAGGGCCTCATTACAACATTACACTTCAAATAGCTAGGACTAACCAGATATAATAAATTACAGAATAAAACACTGCAATTTCTCACAACTATAATTAAAGTATAGCCCTAACACATTTATCAACAAGCAAAAATATTTTCCAATATTCAAGTGCAGAATGACCAGGAGGCACATAAATTAACTCATGGCTTTGTTTGCAGAAGTCCCAAATTCTAGCTGCTAGGACTCGCAACTTTGTTTTCAACTCTAAGACTGCTTCATGAAATACTTGGATGCTTTATGATACAAATAAAGTAGGAGAATTGATTTTATGTTGATCAAATCATGCCAGTAGGTGTCTCATCTGCCATTAAAGCTCACTCGCGCATTGCACAAATGACTCCAACCATATTTGATGTAAATTTAAATTCAAGTCGTTGATCTTTCAGTTAGATCAAATTATCAAATGACCGCCTTCAAAACAAGCTGACACAATCACCAACATGGCAATAAAGGGGCCCACCATACCATACACTGCCAAGGAAGTTCACATGGCATTCGACCTCAATATCGCAATTAATAAAGATCTTGTGACTTTTGATCACACAATGGCAGAAAACCATAGATCTTGAGCATCAATGATCTCGTTCCTTCAACAGAGTTGCCAGCCTGACCAGTAACTATTGAGCAACTTTTTGGTCAAGATTATAACATATTCACTGATTTAAAACATGTGCATCTAAATAAAACTTTAGGAACTTGCCTTTTAATGTATTAAGGATAGATTAATTTACCATAGTATTTCCTTTATTCTTTTGGCTTCATCAGATGAGACATGTGGTGCCCACCCATGATATCGCGATCAGTAAAAAACTTGTAACTTACAATCATGCGATGGCGGGAAACCATTGAGATGTTATGATAATTGATCAATGGTCAACCAAACCTATAATCTCTGTCCACACTAGATAGGACATGTGGTGCCCACCTGTGATATCGAGATCAACCAAAGTAGTGTAGTGGGGTCTTTGCAGGATGACGAGGAACAACTAAGATCAAATGACAGTTGATCAACTGTTGCACAAATTTCATCCTTCTGCAAAACAAAAAATTTATTAAGAGGACAAGGGGGCATTACCAGGCAGATGGTAAACAATGCCATAAGATGTTTTTAAATGATGAAACACGGGGCCAACCAAGACTTAGGGAAATAAAACCTTGTGGAGGAAATAAAATATTAAGACCATAGGGACCAAGCCTAGATGAAATGATAGGACATAAGTCATTTTAAAACCCCTCAAAAAGTAACAACGAAATAGATCCCAACCAAGGAATAAAATAAACACAATGGTTTTGCATGAAAATAAAGTTAAACCTCAACCCAAGGAAAATTTTTGACACCATGAAAGACCAGTAACATAAGGCAGATAGAGGAATGGAACACAAGGAGCAAAAATTTGAAGTTCCATTAGCATCTTCAGATTCAAATATGACAATATTAGAGGCCTTGAAACAACTCAAAAAGTGGAAGAACCAATGCCCGATGGTTTGGTGTTGTAGATCTCTTTGAGAGCTTTCTAATGATATGTTATAATAGAAAATCAAACACCCGAATCAAAAGTTATGGCATTGTGAAGCTTCCCCACTAAAAAGTGAATTTCCTCAAAATATCTTCCTAGGAAAAAAATAAAATGATGGGACTTTTGGTGCCAAAATAAAAGGGAAATTTACACTTTCTAGAATATTCTAGGGTGGTTATTGGGTAAAATAAAAATGGATAAGTGGGGGTTGTAGAAGGTGGCTCCATTAGTGCAAATTATGGCTCTAAATAATATATTTTAGATTTAGATTTGTCTTGGATGTAATGAATCAAGCCCATGAGGCTGTAGCATTGTAATTTTTGAATCTTTAATTTCAATTTCTAAAAATAAGTGTGTGCAAGTGTTCTAGTCCTATAAGTGTAAAACAACTAAATGAAATGAAAGGAAATAATCACAAACAAAACACTCAAGATTGGCCTAGCTTAATTCAAAAAAATACACAAGAAAATAGCAATTTTACTTTGTTTGAATTGTTTCCATTGGTTGGCCCTTTGAAAATGATTTTGTGTGCTCCTATGTTGTCAAAATGGCATGCAACCTAGCTCAAAATGATTGTGATGCTATGAGGAATGCAATGGTCTGGGATAGTGGATTGGATGCAAGATGGGTGATAAAAAGTGTTGCAACAATGGAAATTGGATGCTTGGTAGTATGAGTGCTCAAAGTTTGCTAAGTGTGATAAACAAAAATGAGGAAAAAATCACCATATTTAGGGAAATGGCCTCTAAATGAATGGATGGATAGGATTGATCCTGAGATAGATCAGTGGCTCGAGTGAGTTGAGACCTCACAAGCCATCAGATGAGGACATGTGGTAGGTGAGGTGGACATGGGAGAGTGATGTGGAGATAAGATGGAAAAGGTGAGTCTTGTCTCATCTACCCACATTATGGGATGCTGTGACAATAGAAGAATTTTAAATTCTTCTAAAATTTCCCTTGGTTTTGGAGATTTTACCTTGGGATTGGGGGAAGGAATTTTAAATTAGTCCTTTATTCCTCCAAGGGTGTTGGAGAAATAAAGTGGAATTAAAAATTCCACCTAGGATGCATGGGGGAAATAAAAATGAATTTTAAATTCCTTGGAAGGTGGAGGTAACTTCTCCAAATGTAGAAGGATTTAATGAAGGCTGACTAAGGGTACATGCCATAAATGGCATGAAGATTAGGCTAGGTTTAATTACTAATTTAGGTTGTGCAAATGAAGAATTAGGTAGGTTAATGGGGGATTAAGGTAAAGTTGCAATATATGGAGGATGTGATCCTAATTATGATTAGGAATGTACACATCATAATCATAGATTAATTAGACTAATCTAGATTAAGAGAGGATTATGAAGGATGGGACAAGGAGAGAGAAAGAATGAATTTAAAATGTTATTTTAAATTATTTGGGAAAAGTGACTAAATTAAAAAACTTGGACTATTTATTTAATTTAGAGAAGAATAAGGTAAGGTACTTAATTAATCAATCAAACACCTTAAGGGACATTAGGGCTAGGATGAATATTAAGCAAATAATGAGTTATTTAATTAATAAGATTTAGGGATGCAGAATAAAAGAATACAAGGGAGAATTTGACCATATGGGGGTGGTCAAATTCAAGTGTCTACATTTTTCCCCTCTTTGAAATATCATTAGAATAATGGTTTTTTGAAGAAAAATAAAGTGAAAATGATTGATAGAAGAAAAGGACTTTAGAAGATGCCTCAGTATCGCAAGGAAATGGATAGGAGAGAGGGGTACAAAAATAATGAATTTAAAATTTGATTTTAATTCATTTGGGAAAAGTGACTAATTTAAATAAATTGGACTATTTATTTAATTTAGAGAAGAATGAGTTAAGTTAATTAATCAATCAAACACCATAAGGGACATTAGGGTTGGGATGAATATTAACCAAATAATGAGTTATTTAATTAATATGATTCAAGGATGTGAAATAGAAGAATACAAGGGAGAATTTGACCATATGGGGGTGGTCAAATTCAAGTTTCTAAATTTTTCCTTTCTTCAAAATATCATTAGAATAATGGTGTTTTGAAGAAAAATAAAGTGTAGATGACTCGATAGAAGAAAAGGACTTTAGAAGATGCCTCAGTATCGTAGGGAAATGGATAGGAGAGAGGGATGTGAAAATATGGATAGGTATACCCCCTCGAGAGGGTGGATGGGGAAGAAAAGGGGCCCATAATGACTTCTTGATATGGAGAAACAGAGGGTACCACGTGATAGAGGACGAAAAACCATGAAAAAATTATTTCAAACATAGGAAAATGAACACACAGGGTGAAAATGGTGGCCCATAGAAGAAATGGGGATGAAGGAATAAAAAGGTTAAATAAAGGGTAGAAAATACCCAAAATTAGGAAGGCTAATAAGGGGAAAAAATGAAAAACTACAAATAGTAATTTTGGAAATTTACTATTCACCTAGATTTCATTTGCACATGTGTCATCGAGAGATTGGATGAGAGAGAGTGAGAGATGATGAGGTGAGAGAGATGGGGGATGAAAGAGAGATGAATATCTAAGTGGATGAGGTACAAGACTTTTACCACCTACAAGCAGTACCCCAACAGGTAGGATCAAAAGCTCACTTTGTGATTTCAGGAGGGGTAGATTAGGTAGAATGGAGTCGCCACAAAAGGGAAGATTTTCCCTTCCATCAAAATGCATTATCCTTTTTGGAAAATGGACGAGGGAATGGGTGAGTGCACTTCCATTAGGGAAAACATACTCTGAGAGATGAGATTGTGAAATCACCTCTCTCGAGGATAGGAAAACCTACTTATGTAGGGGTGAATGGGCAAGGGAATAATCGATTGTGAAATTTCCTATAAAGAGGAAGGGAGAACGTGCCACTCTGTAGTGGAAGATGCATGGAGAAGAGGTGATTGTGATATCACCCATAGTATAGAAGGGCGTATGTGAATTCACCCTCTGAGGAAAGTGGATCATAGAGGAAAACATGTATTTGCTTGCTAGGAAAAGGGGAAAATGCAAGTTTTTCCATTGGGAAAAGGGGTGAACATGAGTTTGCCTCCAGGATGGAAAGGGTGAATGCATGCCTAGGAAAGAATGAGGTGAACACAACTACTGAATAGGAAAACCCACCAAGAGGGAAACACAAGGTTGAATGTGTGAACCAGATAGGTGAATGCACAAGAAAGGGGGAAGAGGCAAATTTTTGTTACATAGAGGTGAATTCGTAGAACTATGGTAGGGCTAAAAAAGAAAGGGTAAAAGGGAAATGGAAAGAAATGATTGATAGAATGGTTGATATAGATGTAGAGCATAGAGTCCCTAAGGACCTAGGAGAGGCACTCATCCATTCTAGAGGTGACATAGGAGGTGATGATGCCCAAGGAACATGCAACTCTGGAGCAGGTAGGATTGTTACACATGTGATATCCTAACATCTAGGCACACAAACCTCTATTGACAACTTTAATGGAGCGATGAAGCTATGAGACCTCTACCTTCCACCTCTCCACATGGGAGATGACTGTGAGACTAGAGGATGTCTGGCATATACTAAGACTACCCATTAGAGGACACTTGGTGAGTACTATTCCAAGTAGACCATTGGAGAAGAGTCTACAAGTAGTATTTGGTACCATGGAGCTTCCCTATTAAGGGAAGGAGTTAGACATCAATGCTTGCCTAGGAGTTACACCACCACTTCCACTGATCCTATGCGAATTGATCAGTGAGATCCTAAACTTGGATGGGAGTGGGAG
Organism: Sequoia sempervirens; assembly: GCA_007258455.2. Lineage (NCBI taxonomy): Eukaryota > Viridiplantae > Streptophyta > Pinopsida > Cupressales > Cupressaceae > Sequoia > Sequoia sempervirens. The sequence goes on from VDFB02353493.1 coordinate 48,648,594, forward strand.
ATTTTTTAGCCTCAAGATGATTGAGGTTGTGAGGCACATTGTGGATCAGCAGGAGGGAGTGTTTGCCTAGCTACCATGCGTGCTTGCATAGTTATACAAAGACATGCACATAGTGTGCTAGAGACAATCGGTGAGTGTGACCCATGTCACCCTACTACAAGTGTGGGCATGGGGGAAAATCAAAGCCACCCATCTAGACATCCTCATAGTAGGAGAGAGAGATGACTTCCTCCTGATGGCATACTAGTATGCTCAAGAGCATGGATGGATGTTACAATATAGGATGGTGGGGAGTTTCCAGTACTGGCAAGGATTGCTAGATGATTTGACAGAGGGTAAAATTTTATGGTTACCTTATGTTGATTTACTCTTTCAGTAATTGTAGGTTGAGGATAGATTATATAGGGCATACCTATACTCTCAGTGTTATCTTATAGGAAGAGATCCTTTCATCGTAGAGATGCACAAGCCAAACTGGGTGACATGCTAGTATGGTATCTAGAAGGAAATCCCTGCAAGGCCTCAAATGATTCAATGGATCAACTAAGAGTCGGGAGTGATATGGGATAGTAGATTCCCATGGAGTATGCTTGGAAGATGTGGGAGGAGTTGTTGATTACAATGTCACCATGGAGAGGGGGCCCCAATGATACGAGCATGATAGTTCAATATTCTTCATGGTGGAAAGAGAGAAGACCCATGAGGATCATAGTAGTGGATCCTATTGTGCTAGTGGTAGGATTTGGGGAGGAGGATGAGCAACAAAGACCCCAGAGGAGGAGAGGAGGTAGGTAGAGAGGTGAGGAGGAGGTGATGTAGGAGGAGGGAGTGTAGGAGGTGGGTGGACAATAGGAGATGAAGGTGGATGCCCCAATAGTGAATGAGAGGGCTATAGTTGTCTACCAGGGGTCACCTACAAAGGACCCTATAGTGAGATTAGCAGGAGCATAGGCACAGGCTTGTATCTTCCAAAAGAGGTTGCAACAGTCAGAGGAAGAGATGGATCAAATTTAGGCTGAGGTAGAGAGACTGCAATAAGAGGTACATAGGCTATAGGATATAGTTGATGCCATGTATTTGGATAGAAACAAAAATATGATGGGGATGGAGGGGGATTTAGGACATCAGGTTTAGAGGCTATAGTAGGAGAGAGACTAGCTACGAGGTTTACTAGAGGCCACCCAGGGGGAGAGAGATGAGTTGATGGCGATGGAAGAGAACATTGTAAATCAGATGAAGGAAATGCAACAAGAGAGGGATGAGGTCATGGGGAGGGCAAAGACTATAGAGACACAAGTGGAGAGCCTATAGGAGGAGAGAGGTGAGGTAGTTAGGAGGTAATTATAGGAAGAGGCACCACTAGTTTCAATGTGATTAGCACAATATGCCTAGGAGAGGGAGAGGTAGAGGATGCAACAACAACATGACTGATATAGGATGGAGAGAGATTAGTTGCATGAATAGGCAGACAAAGAGGCTGATGCAAGGAAAAAGATTGGGTATTGGATGGAAGCCTACTTCTCTGTTATATCAGATCCTGCAAAGAGGGTACCTCCATTTTTTTGACCAGCTCCCTAATGGTAAAGAAAGATGCATACCCATGGTTACAATGACTACAAAGAGACCCCTCCTCATAGTTGAGTTCTTGAAGCAGACTCTCCCCAGTGATCAGATGTGGGGAGCAGGAGTTAGATAGACAAGGAAATAAATGATAGAGATAGGCACAAGGTCCCCTATTTTGATAGGTGCACTATGAATATTGTATATACATGCAGAGATGGCATACATATTTTGGTGTACAAATTGATTTGAAAATTTCTTTTATTATTTATTATTTATTGATCCAAGACACCATGATGTGTCAGATGTACCTATACGTATTTGTAGGTTATGACTCCTCTACATTTGTAATTTTATTTGATGGACTTTATGGACTATGTTTATGGACTTTATGGACTATGCTATGGATGTTTATGGATTTTCATTATGGATGTTATGTGATGGACATGATATTTTTTTATATATATGATATGATGGACATTGATGATGCTCTAGGAATGATTCCTATGTGATGTTTTGGATGTTTATTATACAAGGTGGATGTTTATTATGGTTATGATGTATGTAAATGATTATGTTTATGATGCCATGGATGACATGAATGATATGCATTATGTCTAACACTTTGTGATGTAGGATGTAATGATGTATGATTTAGGAGTTTTATGATGTATGATATGGATACAATACTAATGGTTTGTGATGTAGGTGGTGATGTGATTATGATTTAGGATACATTTATATGGGATTATGTGATGTTTTTATGATATGTATTTATTATGGATGGCATGTTGATGTATTATTATTGAATGTATGATATACATAATGCTATGAATGGGTTACTATATGAATGTAATGAAATGAAATGCATGTAACAAAATGGATCTAATATAATCAATTAAAATGCTTAGAATAATAAATCTAAACATCTTAAAATGATAATGAAAATGATAATTCCATGTAATGAAATGATAATGATAATGGGATGCAATGAAATGATAATGAAATGGATTTAAGATGGTTAGAATAGAAAATATATATTAATCTAAACAACTTAAAATGATAATGAAAATGGGATGCAATGAAATGATAAAGAAATGTAATGAAATGAGAATGGAATAGAGCATGAAATGGATTAATGCAATGAATAATGAACTAATTATGAAAGATAAGGACATGATTAATGCAACCTAATGGGAGGAAAATGAAATGAATGATGAGATTAATAAAAAATGATAATGAAATGCAAGAAAATGTTTCACCTAAATGACAATGGAAATGCATAGAGAAATGAATGATGGTGGGTGTGACAGTGCACCTGTCAGAACCATAGGAACCTTGATAGGAAGAATAGGTGGGGAGAATAACATTTCAAAACCAAAAATAAATAACCACAGGCTAGGGAAAATGGATTGGGATAAATGAAATGTAGTGGGAGAATGAATGAAATACAAATCTACTACATTTTCTCATATCAAGAGCACTAAATTTTGCTATAGCATAGGACATGATGTGATAGGGTATGAAGAACCAAAGTTGATTAGTGTCAAATGCATAAGAAAAATACAAAAAACAAGAAGGCCATCCCAACACCCCAAAGTTGTAATGGCTTTGGTCAAGCCTGATGTTGGAATAACCGCAAGCACAAAGGATGCCCTAGCATAACAAAAGACCACAAGGATCTTGGTGGGTACTATGCGGGACAACCAAGAAGAAAAGATCATGCTGAAAATCAAGATATGCCCCTATTTTTACCAATAAAAATGTGCCATGATATGATAGATCATGGCGACCCTGACAAGGTATAATAGGAAGCTCAAATGATAAATAAATTTCCAAAAACACCAAAATATCACAATAAATTTCAAATATCATTTTCCATAGGACCAATAGGTCGATGTGATTGATGTAACCTAATTTAAGGAAGAATACATCTTGTTAAGACAAAAAAATGGAGGGTAGGTTAGATGATTGAAATGACTTGGGATACTTAAAATGGATTGAACCTCATGGTACCAATGGATTTTGCTGTTGGAAACCAGCTAGGGAAGGGCATACTTGATGACACAACACCAAACCAAGACACACCCTAAGTACATACCTAGGGTCTTAGGATCTCATCAATTAATGGCATTGCCTACGTGAAAGTGTAGAGACCTTGTAGTGCGATAAAAGAATGATGACCAAACATGGATAAAAGCAAAAAGAGGATGATGGAGACTCAGATAGATGATGAAGATTAGCCTAAAAGGATGGAAAAAATCCTTGGGGGTTGATCAAATGATTAGTCTTTCCTATGTGAAAGCATAGAGGCAATGTAGTTTGATAAAATGACTAAAATGACATGAGACCTAATGATGATAGACACAATGGAGGACCTAGATGAGGATGTGAGACTGATAACACGACACCAATATACAAGCAACAGAAAGCTCGAGATTCTAGATAAAATCTTAGGATCTTGGATAGTAACTCTAAACCATCCAATGCTCAATCAAAATATACCACACAGTGAATGATGGGAGGTCAATGGAAGATGAATGCAATAGGATGTTAGCATGGGATATGAGGAGAGATTGGGTGAAAGCATATAGGAAAATAGTATGCAAGGTAGATAATGATTAATCCCTTTACGAATGGCACCCATTTCCAAGTTTTCACCAATCATACTTATCCAAGGTGCCACTGAGGGTGGTTTTCACCATAGGATGGATTAGTTCTCTCTACTATTTTTGATTTTTTTTTACTTTTTTGATTTTTTTGTATTTTTCTAGATATTTTACTTTTTTTGTGGTATTTTTCTAGGTAGGATAACCCAACTAACTTAGGTATAAAACCATTTTAGATGCATGATATTGATGGGTTCCTCCAAAGGTTCTCCTTCTAGTGTAGCAAGACGATATGCCCCAAAACCATATGTTGTAGTAATGGCATATGGGCCCAACCAATTTGCTTCTTCTTTTCTCAATCCTGTTGGGTATGTTGATTCTCTTTCAGGACTAGATCACCATTGTTGAATTGGCAGGGACATACCTTTTTATTGTAACTTATTTTTAGTTGATGTTGATAAGATTGAAGGTGGTTATGGGCCTTGAGACATTTTCAATCTAGGAGCTCTAGCTGACTCAACTGTGAAACATGAGCATCTTCTTCACTAATCAAATTCTTCTAAGAAATGCAGAGTGATGGGATCTCAACTTCAAGTTGCAAGATGGAATCTGTGCCATATACAAAGGAATATGGGGTGGCTTTAGTAGGGGTTGGATGGATGTGCAATATTCCCAAAGGGATTAAGGTGGAGATGCCAATCTCATTCAGTATTATTGATGACCTTCTTAAGGATTTTCATGAGAGTTTTGTTGGTAGCCTCAACTTCTCCATTACCTTGGGGGTAATAGGGAGTTGAAAAATGATGTTGGATGTGATATTTTCACAAAGGTGTCTCATGTATTAGATTTTGAAAGGCTTGTCATTTTCGGTAATAATAGTGGAGGGGATACCATAGCTGTAGATAATATGGTAGAGGATGAATTTGGATATCTAAATGCTAGTGATTTGAGAGAGTGGAATCACTTCCACCCACTTGGTAAAATATTCAGTGATAGTTATTATGAAGGTATGACTATCACATGAGGGAGGATAAATATTGTTTATTAAATCAAGACCCATTATGAGAAAGGCCAGTGTTCAATGAGGGGTTGTATATCTTGTGTAGGGGCATGAATTATATTTGTGTGTTGTTGAGATGGTACACATTTCTTAACTAGTTCACAAGAATCATGCTCCATAGTTAGCCAATAATATCCTGCTTTGAGAAATTTCTTCGCTAAGGACATCCCATTATAATGTACCCCACAAACTCCACTATTTACTTCATTTAATTCCACATGGGATTCTAATTCTCTTAGGAATCAAAGGAGAGTTCCATCATACCCTCTACGATAAAGTGTATCCCCTATGATAGTGTAGCGAGAAGCATGTTGGATAAAGGACTTTCATTGGTTTCGAGTTAGCTCAAGTGGTAGAATATTATTGTGGAGGTAAGTGTAAATGTCATGGTACCAAGGTGATTGGGGACCTTCGATATTACAAACCATCTCATTGTAAATAATTTCATATGTTGGGATTAATAATTTCTCCACCTAGAACTCATAATCCATTTGATCTTTAGTCATTTATATGAGAGAAACAATTGTGGCCATTGCATCGGCTATCTTGCTCTATAGTCTGGGGACCTATTCAAACTATATATGGGTGAATTATTTCATGAAATCATCCACCATGAACTTATATGGTAGAATTTTGTTATATTTGGCTTGAAAATCATCATTGACTTGTTTGATTATGAGTTGTGAATTTCCAAAAACATGAAGATAGGCGATATTCCATTGAACTGTGATTCTAAGGCCTATTATCAAAGCTTCATATTATATAATGTTGTTTGTGCATGGGAATGTTAGTTTGAATGATTTTGGGATATAGTCACCTTGAGGGGTTACAAAAAAGATACCTACACTAGCTCCATTTTGAGTATATGACCATCAAAATATAGTGTTCACATATTTGATTTTGAGACTGTGAAAACTGATTCATCAGGGAACTCTACCACTAATGGATATGCTTCTACAAGAGGAGCATCAACCAACTAATCTACGATGAGGGTAAGTGCACCAATATGGTTCCCAAAAAGGGGGCTTAAGTGGCCACTTTCTTCTTGAAATTAGGAAATATTGACCTTGGATGTTAAATTGAGGATAGTTACACTCAAAATTTTGAGATGGAACACAAAGAAGGATCGAAGTGCTCCGAGTCTACTTTCTAAACAACTAATTTATTTTTAAAATGGTTGATAATAAGGGGTTAAAACAATGGATGCACACAAATTGGTGTCATTTTTGTCAGAAAAACATAACATAGCAACTCTTGTACGACCCTCGTACGATGAAATTTTTTTTAGTATTTTTAAAATTGTTATGGTAAAAAGTTAGCTAATAGTATGTAGTGGATGCATGATTTTTATGATAAATTTTTAATGAATATTTTATTTTTTACTAATTTTGGAAGTGGAAACTTCCTGAAAAATAGAATTTTGGCCGTGCTCTCCCTATAAATTTTTAAATCTAATTGAAATTTATTTATTTATTTTTTAAAATTTTTAGAATGGAGTCTAGTTTCTAAAAATGTAATTTATTAGAAATTTTGATGAATAGTTAATTTATAATGAAAAAAACACCAAACACTACTTTTTTCCAAAAAAGAGACATACAAACAAAAGAAATTATGGATGAAAGGCTTAACATTGTTAGAAAGTGAAAAAAATACATTGCTGGATAGCTAAGAGAAAACCTAACATTACCTAGATGTTTGATTTGTTTGATATTGAACCACATGCAATCCTGATGGTGAGTACGAACATGATTATGTGAAATATTGTAGAATTTGCAAAAATATGTCTTTGGTCGTTGGGAATTCCCTCCAAGCCTTTGGGTTGGTATTCCAAGGAAAATACCAATCCCAATGATTTGGGATTCCCAAAGCAAGATATAACACAGGCGCATTATAATGTTAGTACGTTATAATGCGCTTACATTATATATCAGTTTTGACATGGTTTTTTTCATTTGTGGGGAGCATGTCTAGAAAGACATAATGTGAGTGTAGCATAACATGATCGTGTTATACCTTGCTTTATGTTAAATGCTACTCTATTAAATGTATGCTAATATATTTGTAAGTTTGTATCCACATGTATGCTTGTATGTCATGTATGTATGTATGTATGTATGTATGTATGTATGTATGTTTGTATGTATGTATGTATGTATCAGTGCATGTATATTGTATGTATATTGTATGTATCCCTACTTGTATGTAAGATTGTATCTATGCATGTACATGTATGCTTCTATGTATGTAGGATTGTATGTACATATATATTATCCTTGTATGTACATATTTATGTATGCCTTTAGAGGGAGGGAGAATTTTAAGAGAGAGAGTTTGGAGAGAGGAAGAGGGGGTGGAAGTGAGAGTTTAAGAGAGAGAGAGAGTGGGAGAGTAGGGGTTGGAGTGAGAGGGATAAAGGGAGTGAGAGAGAGAGAGGGGGGTGGGAGAGAGAGATAGGGGGAGAGAGATATAGACAGAAAGAGAGAGTTATGTAGGTAGGGTGACAAAGGGAGAGACTTGAGAGTGTGAGGGGGATGAGGGGGATAAAGGCATAAAGTGAGAGTTTAAGAGAGAGGAAGTGGGAGAGAATGGGTTGGAGTGAGAGGGAATTAGCTAGGTAGGGTGGGAGGGATAAAGGGAGGAAGAGAGAGAGGGGTGTGGGAGTGAGAATTGAGAGAGAGGGAGAGAGAGGGGGGAGAGAGAGAGAGAGACAAAGAGAAAGAGAGAGTTATGTAGGTAGGGTTCCAAAGGGAGAGACTTGAGAGTGTGAGAGGGGTGAGAGGGAGAAACTTGTGGGTAGTGAGAGAGAGTGTGAGAGGGAGGGAGTTGGAGAGAGAGGGAGTGTGAGTGAGAGACCTGAGAGAGGGAGTGACCTGATAGAGGGAGAGAAAGAGGGAGGTGGAGTGAGAGGGACTTATCTAGGTAGGGTGGGAGGGATAGATAGAGAGAGGGGAAAGAGAGAGAGAGAGAGTTACCTAGGTAGGTTTCCAGAGGGACAAAGCTAAGAGAGTGAGGGGGTGGAAGGGAGAGACATGAGAGAGAGGGAGAGAGAGGGAGTGGGAGAGAGTGGGAGGGAGATACATGAGAGATAGATAGATAGAGGAAGCAAGAGATGGTGATAGGGATTGATTGAATGAGAGGTACATAGAAAGAGGGAGAGGGTAGATAGAGACAATTAGAGAGGGTAGGAGAGAGGGAGGGAGGGAGGTTTGAGATGAATAGATAGAGAGAAAGTGATAGGAGTTGAGGGTATAGGGTTAAGGAATTAGGGTGGAGGACCTATAGGGTTGATGGTTTATAGGCTATTATGGTTTAAGGGTTTAGGGTATAGGTTTGAGGGTATATGGTTGAAGGATTAGGTTGAGGGTACAATGTAAAGGGTAGAGGGTATAAGGGTTGAGGGTTGAGGGTTGAGGGAATATGATTGAGGGTATAGGTTATAGGGTCAAGGGATTATAGTTGAGGGTATAATGCATAGGGTAGAGGGTATAGGGGTCAATAGATTAGGGTTTAAGGGTTGAGGGTTGAGGGTTGATGGTTGAGGGTTTAAGAGTTGATGGATTAAGGGTTGAGGGTTTAGGGATTAGGGTAGGGAGTTTTCTTGGATTTAAGGGTGTAAGGGTTGATGGATTAGTGTTGAGGGATTAGGGTTTAGGGTAGAGTGTATTGGGTTGAGGGTAGAGGGTAGAGGGTTTAAGGGTTTAGGGTTGAGGGATTATGGTAGAGAGGGAGGGATAGATGGATAGAGAGAAGGAGAGAAGAGGAGGGAGGGACATAGATATATGAGGGTTGAGGATCCAATGTATAGGGTAGAGGGTTGAGAATAGAGGGTATAGGGTTGACTACCTATAGGGTTGAGTGATTAGGGTATTAGGTTGAGGGTATAGGGTTGAGGGATCAGGGATGAGGGTACATATGGTTAAAGGATTGGGGTTAAGAGTCCAATGTATAGGGTAGAGGATATCGAGGTTGAGGGTTTAGGGTTTGAGGGATGAGGATTGATGAATTAAGGGTTGAGGGTTGATAATTGAGGGTTGGGTGTTTAATGTATAGGGTAGAGGTTAGAGGGTAGAGGGTAGAGGGTTTAAGGATCAAGGGTTGAGGGGGGTTGAGGGTTTAAGGTTGAGGGTAGAGGATTGAGGGTATAGGGATGGGGGATTAGGGTTGAGGGTATAATGTATAGGGTAGATGGTATATGGGTTGAGGGATTAAGGGTCAAGAGGGTTGAGGGATTAGAGTAGAGAGTTTACTATGTGGTTTTAAGGTTTTAAGGGTTGAGGGATTAGGGTAGAGGGTAGAGGGTAGAGGATTGAGGGTAGAGGGTAGAGGTTTTAAGGGATTAGGGTTTAAGGGTTGAGGGTTTAGGGTTTAGGGTTGAGTTTTTAAGAATTTATAGGGTATAGGGTAGAGGGTTTAAGGTTGAGTGTAGAGGATTGAGGGTATAGGGTTGAGGGTCCAATGTATAGGGTAGAGGGTATAGGGGTTGATGGATTGGGGTTTAGGGGTTGATGTATTAGGGTTGAGGGTAGAGGGTAGAGGATTTAGGGTAGAGGGTAGAGGGTTTAAGGGTTTAGAGATTAAAGGTTGAGGGTTTAGGGTTTAGGGTTGAGTGTTTAAGGGTTTATAGGGTAGAGGGTTTAAGTGTTGAGGGTTTAAGGTTGAGGGTAGAGGATTGAGGGTATAGGGTTGGGGGATTAGGGTTGAGGGTCCAATGTATAGGGTAGAGGGTATAGGGGTTGAGGGATTATGGCTTAAGGGTCTAGGGATTAAGGGTCAAGAGGGTTGAGGGATTATGGTAAAGAGTTTACTAAATGGGTTTAAGGGTTTAAGGGTTGATGGATTAGGGTTGAGGTTAGAGGGTAGATGATTTAGGGTAGAGGGTAGAGGGTTTAAAGGTTTAGGGTTTAAGGGTTGAGGGTTTAGGGTTTAGGGTTGAGTGTTTAAGGTTTTATAGGGTAGATGGAAGATGGTAGAGGGTTTAAGGGTTGAGATTTTAATGTTGAGGGTAGAGGATTGAGGTTATAGGGTTGGTGGATTAGGGTTAAGGGTCAAATGTATAGGGTAGAGGGTATAGTGGTTGAGGGATTAAAGTTTAAGGTTTAAAGGATTAAGGGTCAAGAGGGTTGACAGATTAGTGTAGAGAGTTTACTAAGTGGGTTTAAGGGTTTAAGGGTTGAGGGATTAGGGTTGAGGGTAGAGGGTAGAGGATTGAGGGTAGAGGGTAAAGGGTTTAAGGGCTTAGTGTTTAAGGGTTGATGGTTTAGGGTGTAGGGTTGAGTGTTTGAGGGTTTATAGCGATGCACGTTTGGTGACATATTGCAATGTAAATAACACATCTTGGAGTCATATGCATTGCAATATGTCACCAAACATGCATCGCTCATTGCGGGGTTCAAAGAAATATTTCACATAACAACCCATGATAGAAAGATAAACATTGATGAAACAAGCCTTGACAATACTAGTCTCAATAGTAACCAAGGCATTGAGGCCAGTCAAACAACGATAGCAATAACCATGGAAAGGCACTTAAGTGACAAGTAAATTGGTTCAGCTAGTCAATGCAAGAACATAAAATGGAGGATAATCAAGGGTAACAAGACACAAATTCAAAAACCCCAGACCTCAACATAAAAAAATATAAGTGATTAGTGACATGACCATGAAATGAATGGCACCATGAAATTTTTTTATGGATTCCACCAATATCAATGAAAGGCATGTTTATGTAGTTATTGTAGATGAAGACAACGAAGAGGGAATAGACTATTACTTGTGTTGTGTTGAGGCCAAAAATTAATTGGAGGCCCCAGTTATAGATGGAGAAAACATCAAATACCTTACAAACTTAGTTGTTGTTAGGGTATGTGCAGGATCATCATGGAAAAAATAGGCCCTTAAGTGGCAAAAAATTTAGAAAAATCAGAGTTAGGCAACTTGACATAAAAATTTGAATAAATTATCTATATTATTTCAAAAATATGTAAGAATAGAATTTGTAGCAAATTGATTGTAGTTTCTAAACTAATAGGTTTGTTAAAAAAAAAATCTATTTGGTGAAAATTTGAAATTTTAATGCAGTAGTACTTAAATTTCAAGGAAAAAATAAGTAGATGTTTGTCTAACCACCCTAACCGAAATAAAATGATAATATTTTTTTATAAGATTTTAGATATAAGTAGAGGACTCGTGTCCCAATGTGATGCATTATTTCTTGTAATTTTTTCCAAGTAAATAATTAATTATGAATTTTTATTACAACTTTCAAAAAATATAAAAAACTTGTATGTTTGACCATCTTAACTTGGTCAAAACTTCATGAAATTCAATTTTTATTTTTTGAATCCTATAGTATGCAAAGAATAGAATGTGATGCATGTTTTGGATTCAAAAAATATGATATTGTTTGAAAGCTATAGATTTTTTTCAATCATCCTATCAATCAGGACTTTATTCATAATTTGAATAGAAAATGAATAATAATTACTTATTAAATTCAAATTAAAGCATAATTTATATTGCTGGAAAGCTGAGAATCTCCTTTAAAAACCATTTTTGTTTCATCAATTTTGGGTAAAAGAAAATTTGTTAGCCACGTACCCATCATATTGCCACTTTTTGGCCCATCATGATCCTGCACATACCTATTACTGGAACGTGGCTTAGAAGGTACCCACATAAAAGTGTTAAACATTAGTTGTTTCAGGACTTTGACATGCATTGTAAGATTCTTCATTACTTAAACCTTGTCATGGTATCCAATGATCATTTGACCAAGTATGGGGGTATACCTTTAAGACCTTGTGGAAGGTTCATGAGTCTAACCATGAGGCAATACTTGACACAATAAAGAGTAGAGCAGACTCAGATGGTTTGTTGGATTAATTTGTAAGTATGCACATTGGTTCTTAATAATTTATACTTGTATGCACATTATTTTGTTTAATGCCAATGCTATCATCTTCTTTTACTTTTCCTATTTGTAAATAACCTACTAAAAATTGATTGGTGTCCCCTTGCAAAAAATGCAAATTTATAAGCCATCTAAGAGAATCTTGGCTAGAAAAGCAATGCAACATCCTTATTTTGATGATTTTGACAAATCTCAATTATGCTTTTAAACCATTACAAAAGTGTGTGTGAAGCTTGGTGAGTTAATTTCAAGTTATTCATTTGAAGTTAACCTTTTCATGAGCACCTATGATGTAGACATTATTTAAGAGCATCTCAAATTTCAAGTTATTCTATTCATGAGAGGTGTTGTGTGCAATAGGTATCTTGGAACTCCTTGTGAAGATGTATGACCATGAGTGACTAAGTTGAGAGACTGGCATGCCTATCTATAAGTGCCTTCCATCTATTTTCATTTCATTTCCATTTTGGATGCTCTTTCTTTTTCTTCTTTTACTTTGTGTATTTGTAAGTAAACTACTAAAAATTGATTGGTCTCTCATTGTAGAAAATGTTGATTTATGAGCCACCAAAGAGAATCTCAACCAAAAAAGCAATGCAACATCCTTATTTTGATGATCTTGAAAAATCTCAATTCTTATTTGAATCCATTATAAAAGAGCATTTGAAGCTTAGTGAGGGAATCTCAAACTACTCATTTGAAGATAACCTCATAATGAGCACCTATGATGTAGACATTATAAGAGAATATCGAATGTATGAGTGAGATTGTAAAAGATCTATGATAATGGATTACCTAAGGCATTGTAATGAGATTTACTTGTAATGAGATTTACTCAAATATTGAAATTTGGTTCAAGGGCACCAAGGTTATTGAGCAAATTTGTTTCATGGAAGTCTTAAGTTAGTTTTGTGTTTTGAGTTTTGTCAATTGAATAAGGTCATATTAGACCAATTTATAATGTAATAAGTCATATTAGTTGGAATAGCTATAAAAATCATTGTAAAGGCCTGGAAAAAGAGCAGAACTTGTATTCTTGAAGAAATTAGTAAATAAAGGACATTTTTTTTGTATTTACAACACTTTTCCTTTTTTGTTTCAAGCTTGTGTGGATTGTACAACACCTTATAGTTTGATTGTTGATTAATTTTCTTTAGAGAAAGCAGTTCGGTTACTTTTGAAAGTGTTTCGAATTCTTTTAACTCATATTTGAGGAAATAAGAACAATTTTGTCATAACTAGTTTGTAACCCTCAATAAGGGTTTTGAAAGTCCATTAAGTGATTAATGTTTGGAAACTATATTATTTATGTTATTACAGATGTTTGTATGTTTGGATAAGGTTTAGAAAGAAAACTTATTGAATTTGTTAATTTGATCAAGGTTAACTCTATGTAAAATGGTGTTTGGTCTGCAATATTCAAAGGATATCATAGATCAATGTCATGAAGGTGAGTTACTAATTTGTTTCTGATGGTGATTTTGATCAAATCCTCATAAGACTCTTTTAGATTAGGTTTCACAAAACAAGCAAACTATGCTTTCCGCAAGGCCAATTAGGCCAAATTAACAAAGAAACCCCCCTTTATTCTTCCTATCACATGTAAACCACCATTGGAAAGTATTAATTAGTCTTCCAAACCACCAATTCCTCCACTTTTAGGGTGTGATAAGCCCTCTAACATAACAAACCCCAAAACCCTCTTCTTTCACAAGTTAGGAAATGGTTTATTGAAAACCCATACTCCAAACCTTCCCACAACCAACCAAAGCCTAAAATAACTTCAAAAATGTCTACATAAGATTCAAATTTCTAGATATATTTCTGCTCCCAAATATTTCTTCAAACCCTAGCACTAAACCACCATTTTCCACTAAAAAATGCACCATTTCACATCTAGGGAATCACCTAAAAACCCTCTATTCGCCTCCCTTGCACACAAAAATTTGCACATATGTTTTGTAACCATAAATAATCTTTTCCACTGAGTTATAGAAGCATATAGTGGGTGGAAGGCTTAATATGACATTTTAATACACTCAAAACCCTTAAAATAGGGTATACAGACTGACCCTCAGTAATTGGCTTCTAAAATGCACAAAATCACTTGAAATCTAGAAAAACCAAAACTAAGATGGAGTTAAGCTTACTACCCCCTGAATTCCATCCAAAAGAGAGCACAATCACCATGTATAGAACCGTATAGTTCAAGCAAACATCAGATTTATGGTAAAAATACAAAAAATTGCAAGGAAACAATGAATTTTATTGATCTTCTTCTAAGTACATGGTACATTTAGGGCCAGGCATGGTCTATTTTCACACCCAAAAATGCATAATTTCTCTGAGCTAAGTTTAACCAATTTGATCTCTTAAGGGTCCAAAGTGAAAAAGGGAAACAATCTTTGATGGGGTATTACTCGAAAACACTGGTGCTTACAAAATATTTGTTTGAGCCTATGAGATCATGTTGGGCCCCTCTACAATAAAATATCTCTATTTTTGTTATCTCAGAGTGGTTTTCTCATGGTGCCCAGTTTTCACTTGATGGAGAAAGTGTCAAACGTAAGCAGTGCAAAGTTACAAAGTGGTGCAACCTTTGTTCTGTAACTCATGTGACCAAATGAAATATTTCAATGCATCCAAATAGGTATGTTTACACTAGGCATGGTCTTCTTTCACACCTAAACACATGGAATCGCTCTGAGCTACATTCAACTAGATCAATCCCTTAAGAGTCCAAAGTGAAAAATGGTTGTAAACTTTAGCATGTTGCTACTTAGATATTGTGCCACTTAGAAAATTCTTGTCTAATCCTATGGGATCACATTGGGCCCCTCTATAATAGCCTCTCTCAATTTTCACTATCTTGGAGTGGGTTTCTCATGGTGGAAAATTTTCACTTGGGGAAAAAGTTGTCAAATGCAAAGTAGTTGAAAGTTACAAAGTGGTGCAACTTTTGTTCTACAACTCATGTGACCAAAAAGACTATTCCAACACATAAAAATATGTATGTTTATGCTAGGAATGGTCCTCTTTCAAACCCAAACACATAGAATCGCTCTGAGCTACATTCAACCAGATCGATCCCTTGAGAGTCCAAAGTACAAAATGGCTGCAAACTTCAACATATTGTTGCTCAGATACCGTGATGCCTAAAAAAATTTTCTCTAATCCTATGGGATTGAGTTGGGCCCCTCTACAAAAATCACTCTCAGTTTTTGCTATCTTGGAGGAATTTTTTCATGGTGGCGAATTTTCACTTAGGGAAAAAGTTGTCAAATGCAAGTAGTTGAAAGTTGCAAACTGGTGCAACTTTCATTTTGTAACTCGTGTGACCAAACATACTATTCCAACACAATTGAATAAGAATTTTTATGCTAGGAATGGTTCTCTTTCGCACCCAAACATGTGGAATCACTATGAGCTACGTTCATTTGGATCAATCTCTTATGAGTCCAAAGTGCAAAATGGTTGCAAACTTCAGCATGTTGTTACTCAAATACCATGATGCTTAGAAACTTCTCATCTGATCCTATGGGATCATGATGGGACCCTCTATAAAAACATCACTCTGTTTTTAGTACCTCAGAGGCATTTTCTTGTGGTGGTGAATTTTCACTTGGGGAAAATTTGTCAAATGCATATAGTTGAAAGTTGCAAAGTGGTGCAACTTTTGTTCTACAATTTGTGTGACCAAACAAACTATTCCAATGCATATGAATAGGTATTTTTATGCTAGGAATGGTACTCTTTTGCACCAAAACATGTGGAATCACTTTAAGATACATTAAACTTGATCGATCCCTTAAGAGTCTAAAGTGTGAAATGGCTACAAACTTCAGTATGTTGTTACTCGGATACTATGACACTTAGAAACTTCTCGTGTAATCCTATGGGATAAAATTCAGCCCTTCTATAGAAACCTCTCTTGGTTTTCACTATTCAGAGACATTTTTCTATGGTGGTGAATTTTCACTTAGGGAAAAAGTTGTCAAATGCAAGTAGTTGAAAGTTGCAATGTAGTGCAACTTTTGTTCGGTAACTCTTGTGACCAAACAAACTATTCCAACATGTCCAAATAGGTATTTTTACACTAGGAATGTTTCTCTTTTGCACCCAAACATGCAGAATTGCTATGAGTTATGTTCAACCAGATCGATCCCTTAAGAGTCCAAAGTGCAAAATGGCTAAAAATTTTAGCATATTGTTACTCAGATACCTTGATGCTTAGAAACTTCTCATCTGATCATATGGGATCATGTTGGGCCCCTCTCTAATAACCTCTCTTAGTTTTTGTTAACTCAGAGTGGTTTTCCTGTGGTGGTAAATTTTCACTTAATGAAAAAAGTGTCAAATGCAAGCATTGCAAAGTTACAATGTGGTGTAACTTCTGTTCTACAACTCATGTGACCAAACGAACTGTTCCAATGTGTCTAAATATGTATTTTTATTCTAGGAATGGTCCTCTTTCACACCCAAACATGTAAAATTGCTCTAAGCTACATTCAACCAGATCGATCCCTAAGAGTCGAAAGTGCAAAATGGATACAAACTTCGACATGTTGTTACAAGGATACCGTGATGTTTAGAAACTTCTCATCTTATCTTATAGGATCATGTTAGGCCCCTCTACAATAACCTCTCTCGATTTTCACTATATCAGAGGCATTTTCTAGTGGTGGTGAATTTTCACTTGGGGAAAAAGTTGTCAAATGCAAGTAGTTGAAAGTTACAAAGTGGTGCAACTTTTGTTCTGCAACTCGTGTGACTAAATACATTGTTCAAACACATCTAGATGGGTAAATTTACACTAGGAATGGTCTTCTTTGACACCCAAACATGTGTAATCACTTTGAGCTACGTTCAACTGGCTTGATCCCTTAAGGGTCCAAAGTGCAAAAGGGAAGAAAAATTTGATGAGCTATTGCTTGGAAACTGTGACACTTACAAAATCTTTGTCTGAGCCTATGGGATTGCATTGGACCCATCTAAAGTAACCTCTCTCAATTTTTGTTATCTCAGATTCATTTTTCTATGGTGTCTAGTTTTTATTTGATGGAAAAAGTGTCAAATGCAAGTAGTGTAAAGTTGCAAATTGGTGCAACTTTTTTTTTTCAATTCATGTGATCAAACAAATTGTTCCAATGCATCCTAATAGGTAGGTTTATGCTAGGAATGGTCCTCTTTCATACCCAAACACGTGGAATTTCTCTGAGCTACATTCAACCAGCTTGATCCCTTATGATGGCATGAAAAACAATCAAAAATAGAAACATACACACGACGATTGAGAACTCTGAGTTTTCCACACAAAAAGTGTATGATCATTGGTGCAGAGAACCTTATTCCTCAATTTGATGAAGGTATAGTTCAGTGGTTTTAGTCATGATAATGTCAAATAAGGCCATGATAGGCCATTTTGTAATCTTTCTTTTAGTTTTGAGTTAGTGTGGGGTGATTTGATTCAATTATGTAAGTATGATAGGGAGTAGGAATAATAAAATAACATTGGTAAAGGCATTGGAAGAGATTACTAATGTTGCCTCTATTGAAAATTTAGAACTTAAGCCTTAAAAGCAAGGCTAGACAAGGTGAAAATAAGAAATTGCTTGAGAATAAGTTAGAAATGGTTGTAAATAGGGTGAGGTTGTGGAGTTTGATGTTTTCAAAAGGTCTACAAGGACAAGGGAGGTAAAAAGTATGTTATGCCATGATGCCCTAGTTGGGAAAAGAGGGGTTTTGAATGGAAAAGAGAGGTTTGAGGGAGTAAAAGTGGGTAAAGTTAGGGGGCAGCATAATTTGGTGGTCAATTAAGTTTGTACAGGAAGAATGAAGAGTTTTGGAAGAGGTTTCGAGGTTGTATGAGGTTTGGATATGGGGTTTTCAATAAACCCTAGTGAAATTTGAGAAAAGTGAGGGTTTAAAGGATAGTGGGGTTAGAGGGCCAATCACACCTGAAAAATTGTAGATTTTGTGGATTTGTAGATTGGTAAATGCTTCCCAATGGTGTTTTACAATTGGAAGAGTGATTAAGAGGGTGCTACTTTGTTAAATAGACCTATTTGGGGGTTTAGGACAATGTTGAAGCACTAGGTTGAGGGTTTTGTTTCAAAAGAGTCTCATGGGATTTTGAGCCATGTGAAAGTATGTGTTAAAGGGTGTTTTAAAAGAATAAGGGTGGGAGAGATTGTTTGGAAAATTTGAAAGTTATGTGAAGAAAGGTAGGTTTGCTAACCTACTAGAGAGACTAGGTGAAAAATTGAAAATAAGCCAAGATAGTTATTTGGGGAAAGAAAAGTGGTTGGAAGTTCTTTGTATGGTGAAATTGGATTGAAGGCCTCCCTTTCATTTCATTAATCATCCTCAAGTCTAGCAAGAACAAGACATTTTTCAATGATTATGTTGTGAAAATGTTTAAAGACTATTCAAGATAAATGTTTGTATGATAATGTGTCAAGAAGTTAACTACTTCATCTAATCTACATATTATGTTTTGCAAGTGTTGTGAAGATTATGTATCTTTTGCTTAATTGAATTGTTACAATCAAAAGGGTTAAATATATTATAATATTTTTATGAATCATTTCATGGAATACCAATTGAAAACATGCTTTTTTTCTTTTAGATAAAGTTGTCTAGCATTAATCAATTAATATTCAATACAAACCATGAAGGAAAACAATGATCAATGCTAGGGATAACCAATTAATAAGTATACATGTGAATAAAGGAAGCACAAGTACTCAAAAACATGTAAGCCTTGAAGTATACACACAAATACATAGTATACACAAATTAATACAAAGTATATGCATGAATACAAGGTATTTTCTTGAAAACACGTAAGTCGCAAAGTATACATTGGAACACGCATAAGTCAAAAAGTATACATGTAACTTGTAAAGTATACACTTGAACACGCGTAACTCGTATCTATTGAACCATGAATTTATGATGCAAATATGGACACCATCGATAAAAAAGATTTGTATTAACCAAATATCCATGTAGGCATACATCAATATATGTCGATATAAGTATAAAATATAGGTAGAAAATGGCCATATAGGCTTACGAGAATGCCATATAGGCATACAATGTCAAATATATCCAATACAAAATATGTACAAAACTGCCATGTAGGCAAACAACAAAGGGCTTTGGAATCAAAAGTCATTGCTCTCCATCCTCTCAAAATAAATTCTTCCCCTTTTCTTGTCAATCAGATGGTGATACATTTGTCACTTGTTTATGCCACACTCGAGGAGTGCTCCTATTGCTCCTCCTAGTGTTTAGTTCTTGGTGAAGTTTTATCTATTACAATAAGAAGTAAAGACATTAATATACAAAAATTACATTATAAAAAATGATATATTTAGTAAAATAATCACTTACCACCACCTGATGATCTCTCCACAAGGGAAGTATTCACATGCCCATGTTGAGGCATGATGAAGCCCTGTATAAACCATCCAAATAGAAATTAAACTATGAATCAATACTGGTTTTATTTTTCACTAACATCTATAACAACAAATATAAATTAAAATTTAGTAATTTGTCGCATACCTCCCCTATCAGAGCCATTGAGGATTCTATAGAAGATGAAACATTGGTCTCCATTTCCCTCATCACATTTGGAGGTGCTTCCACTTGCAACATCTGAAAATAAAACAATAAATTATTCAATCACAAAAAATACAATAGCGATCCACATCATGACTTATAATGTATGAGATAATGAAAAAAAAATTGAGTACTTATTAAACTATTTATTACTGACTATCATACTTACCATTCTCCCTATCCATATCTTGTTTGAAAGTATGTGTTTTTAGGATTTTACCCATAGCAGCAAGCCAGTGAACCATTTGATAAAATTCTTTCATAGACATGTACAATAACTGTGGTGGCATAGAGAAGGCAGTGAACTGTTTGAAAAAATGCCTCAAAGAAATGGGGTCTCGTGGTGATGGAATGCCATTACAAAAAAATGCACATCATGGCATTCCATCACCATAAGACTGCATTTCTTTCAAGTATTTTTTTAGATATTTAATTTCCTTCTCTTTGGTATTATTAATTACTATTATGATTATATAGATTTTTTTCCAAGCATCCATAGTTTTTTGGAAAGCACCTATTTTAGGCTTTTAGCCATAGCAACAAGGAAGTGAGTAGTTTGATAAAATGCTTTATGGAAAATGCAGTATCATAGAAAAGATGGTGGGTTGTTTTAAGAAATTCCTCAAAGAAATGTGGTCTCATGGTAATGGAATGGCATTCCATCACCATGAGATCACATTTCTTCGAGGAATTTTTTTCAAACTACTAACTTCCTTGTCTATGCTATTGCTTACTATTATGCTTTGATATATTTTTTCCAAGCATCCATAGTTTGTTGGAAAGCACCTTTTTTAAGCTTTTAGCCATAGCAGTGAGCAAATGAACTGATTAATAAAATGTTTTGGTAAAAATGTATGGAAAATGTGGTAGCATCACTACTGTATTCAACTCCATTTTTTGAAAAATGTTTGTTGAAATTTTGACAAACTATTGTCGGAACACTAACGAACCACTGTAATAATTTTCGTCACTTTTTCAACAAACCTTGAAACGTCAAACTCATGATGTGACTTGATCGGTAGTCACCATGGTAAAGGTGATCGGGTTTTCGTTGAACTTCTGAAGAACCATGTGTCGATCTAACAACGAACATTAGCTAGAAAACAAGTAGGACAAATCAGCCAAAACATCAGAACACCACCAACAAATTGTCAAAATAGTGATGAAAGGGGCATGTCATAATGTCAAAAAATTTGTCGAAGGTACAATAATTTCATCAGTTTTTTTTAGGTTTCATCAAATGTGTTTGTTGAAATTTCAATGAAACTATGCAATTTTTTTTTTAAAAGGCATTCCATTTGCAAACATTCTATTCTAGAAAAATGTAATTGGCTAGTGTAAAGCCAGATTTGACAACCTTTTCCAACATCCTCCTTGCATGTGCCAAAAGGGGAGCTTTGTAATAGGGTATAGACATCCATCAAAACATAAAGGATAGAGGATTTTCATCAGTTGTAGTTGCAACTGCCCTGTTAGACATGTATGCAAAATGTCGAAGCATAGACAAGGCACATGAACTATTTGATAGAATTCCTCAAAGAAATGTCATCTCATGGAATGCAATGATTACAAGATATGCACAAAATAGATTTGTTTAAAAGGCTTTATAAATTTTAAAGCAAATGTAATTGGCTAGTGTAAAGCCAAATTTGAGAACCTTTGTGAGCATCCTCCCTTCTTGTTCCAAAAGGGGAGCTTTGGAATAGGGTATGGGTATCCATCATAACATAATGGAAGGGGGATTTTTGTCAAATATTATAGTTGGAAATGCTCTAGTGGTAGATGTTGCTCCTTTGGCTATCTATGGTGTTGTTTTTGGCAACTATTATGTGTATGATTGAGAAACAGTGCTCTATAGAAGGGAAAACAACTAGAATCTCATGAAGAGTGTAATAAGCTTCATTTTAATTTTTATATAGGTAAGAAAGAGAAGTGTAGTGAGGTCCTAAATCTTCATGAGAAGATGTTAAGTTGAAACACAAGAATCATCCTCTTCGAAGAAAACTAATGTTGATCAAGTTACTCCATGGTCAAACACTTTATCATCTCATCACATGGATAATTAGAGACAAAGATGTTCTAGATTTTGTCTAATATTTGCCTTGTGGTACAAGGAAAGATGGCAGTTGTGCAATCAATTAAGGGATTCATCCTCTTTTGTGCATTGACTGTCTATAGCTTTTGAGGATGAAGTCCTCTATTTTGGGGATTTGTGATTTATAAAATGATTCATTTTTTTTCTCCATGGCATGTTTGAAGAGATATTTGAATAGGAGATAGGCTCTTGGACACTAAAGTGTGCATTAGATGATATAGGACATCGATGTGCAAGCTTTGGAAAAAGAGAGAATCTTTGAAAAAGGATTTAGTTTGGTATTTGTGGTCATTTCATCGGTTGCAATAGGTAATGGAAGTGAATTCAGTGCAGCAATTTGAAAAATATCATTGTAAAAAAACAATCACAAGCTTATAAAAAGTTGTTAATTTTCTTTGTGTGAGATTGGTGTTACATGTCATCTTGATTTTAGATGATTATTTATTTGATGGTTTTCTTCAATCTTTTCAGCTTCCTAAAGCATTGTAATGCTTTTATATGGTCATTTTAAGCTTGAATTTCCCATGAAAGGAGAGCATTTTGAAGGAATTTAGAGTGGAAATTTGCAAGCTTCCTAAGTTCCTAGTTATGGTTCAAGTTTTTTAGCAGGGTTGTGGGGTTTTGAGAAATTTGAGAGGTCATAGAGGATAGACTATAGTTGGTTTATATTTCCAATGCATGCCTTAGAGGCTTAGAATAGTTACAAGTGCCATTTGAAGGATTCTAAGTGATTAAGTGCTCACATTTGCTAGAATTTTTACCTACAAGTGGGTTTCTCTATAATATATTGGTGTTGCTCTTTGATGGCATTGTTTCTCTCTGTTTTCCTACATCTCCTTTTTTTTCTTGCTAAAATAAAATCAATCTTATGGTTCTCTCAAGTTAAAGTTTTTTTGTTGATGACTCTCATATCGAATATCCATTGTACTTTACAGATCACAAAAATTCTTAAATTATCCTGGAATACGTTTCCAATCTCAATATCTTATTTCTTTCCAATCTATCACCATATACTTTATTAGTGGACTACCCATAATTACTTCTTTAAGAATGATTTATTTTTGTTGTTGTATGTCATCTTTCTAAGATGTCTATTTTATTCCATGAAACAAAACTATTGATCTGTCTAAAACTATGTTTTTTTCTAGCATATACGATGTTACTTTGGCTTAAAAATCACAATTGTTTCTAATTGTGTCTCTTAATTTCTTTCAATTTTGGAAAAATTTGTAGAAGCCTTTAGGCTGTCAGCTGATATTTTTTATATCCTTTCATTGGAAAACTAATGGTCAAATTGAAGTAGTTAATCTCTTCCCGTTTCATCCTCTTCTCATCTATCATCAATTAAATAAGCATTGGGACACATATCTCCATACATTAAAACTACCTAGATTAGAGCTATCCATGCATCTATAGGACATTCTCCATTTGAGGTCTACTATGTGTATGAGCACCTTGCTCTCTATGAGATTCTAGTAGGGTTCATCTCGTGAACAAATGGACCAAGATAAGACACTTTTTCCATTTGAGATCTACTATGGGTATGAACACCTTACTCCCTATGAGATTCTAGTAGCTCTTCTAATAGGTTTATCTCATGAACAAATGGAGCAAGATAAGACACATTATCCAGTTGAGGTCTACCATGGGTATGAACACCTTGCGTCCTATGACATTTTAGTAGGTCTTCCCATAGGTTCATCTCATCAACAAATGGAGGAATACAAATACATCTACCAATTTATTAACTAATTAGAAAAAAATTCTACCTTTGTTTGTACTTTAGAAATGATAAATTTTTCAAAAAAATAAATGATCTGCATACCTATAATCTCACAATGCTACATATTTGTTCATAGTCCAAAGATTGGAAGACAGTATACTCATCAATACGATTTATGAACTCGAGTCAGAAGGTGGCCTATGCTGCTTCAATATTAGATAATAATCCAAAAGCTTGATTACCCTTGTTGAACCACTTAAATTTAGCAGTTTCATCTGTACATTTTTTCTACCCCCATTGTAACTCTATATAACCTCGTGTTCTTTAGTATTAGTTGAACCTTAGTTTTCCATTGATGGCCGTTAAATGGAATTAGAAGAGGAACTAGAACATTTGAATCTATGCTTGTTGATTGTTGCAACCAATTTAGAAGTGAAAAAAAGAAAAGATAGGAGGAAGAAGTACACACAACACAAGGCTATCCACAAGATAGTCAATTGTCTTGTTGTATCGAACCAATTAGGCCTCTTGGAGCAGCATTGTTTTGGTCCATTTTCGTTTCTATATTCACTATCATGAAGGAAGATTTTGAGGCCTTGTAGGGGCATATAATACATATCTAAGTTCAGTGGTTTGGGTTTGGTATAGGCTTGTATGTGAATTTTATTTTGACTGTCCTACCGGGTAGGGCTATAAGGGTTAAAAGGGTAAAGAGGCCTAAAGGTTAGAGTGATGAGAAAATGAAATTTCCTAAGTGCAAATTAGGGTGTTAAGTTTTGGTTTGGTCATATTTGACATGATCTAAGTGGTTACAAACCCTCTTGGTTGTGAGAGTACAAGAACCCTATTGGAGCCTAAAATTTCATGCAAATTTTAGGTTCCCATATTAGAAAAATTGATTTTGGGACTCAAAATTTTCTCAAATATACCAAAGAGAAGCTTGAAATAAGGATAGTGGTATAAATGTGTCTGTGAAATAGCTACAAATAGATTTCAGGTTGTGCAAAAAATGGATTTGTTGAAAAAAATTCAAAACTCTCAAACATGCATAATTGATAAATTTTGTCAATATCATATATACTTCTGCCAAAATACGAGGATTCTAGTATTCTCACAATTATTTGGATAAATACTTTCTCTAAATACTTGAGAAAAAGATGAAACTCCTACTGCCACATAAAAAATAAGTGAGGTATCTACATGAAAAAAGGTATATAGCTTCAACATCAAAATTTTGAGAGGGAATAGTTGTCACTCCTTATGCAACTGAGCATATTTTGGGGAATAATAAGAAAATACACAGAACATTGGAAAAAATGTAATCTATGTTGTTGATTTTAACCAACCATTGGAGGAAAAGGTAGTGAATTTTAACTCATTTTAAAACATCTAAATCTTCACAAGAATAACCAGGGAATGGTCGCCATCCAGTGGAATTATGGAATGGAGGTGGGTGGTTATTTGCCTATAATGATGTGCTTTTTCATCATGAATCCCATGGGATATCGACAGGCTTGAGTTTTGATAAGGAATATGGAGAGTGATCTAAAAAATAGAATGTGGGATATGTACATACATCATAGAAATATAGTCAACACCTCCACTATTATAATGTGCATTTTTGGAAAAATATTCACAGAATTTTCTAGAGTGTTGGGGTCATCTCCCAAAGACACCGTAAATTCTCAAAATACTATATTATCTTCAACAAAATGACAAATGAGAAATTCAAGCACAATGAAAAGGAAGCCTAATGGTATTAATTGATAATGGTGTTTTGATCTTCTAAGTTCCTTCATCAAAGGATTTGTACTAGCTGAGTAATCTGTACAATGCACTGGGAGACATTTTGTTCATGTGCCCAAATTATAGAACTTTCAACGGTGAAACAACTAATAAATGAAGGAAAACTACTGTAATCCTTTTTCAAATTTGATTCACATAAAATGAGAGGCTTTCCAAAATAATGAGGGTGCAATCCATGTTCAACACTCAGGCCATTATCAATGGACTACAATTCTTTTTTTTCAACCAAAATTCTATGCTATTGGGGTTTATGCTGCAGGTGGTAATAGATGGGAATACAATAAATAAGCTATGTGTTGTGCTCTAGAACTCAAGTATGATTACATAGGAACCATAGTAGTTAAAGGCCATGGTCTATACTAAAGAAGAAAAGAGCACTATAGGAAAGGTTATTTGAATCTAAGATGGATCTTCTGACAATTACACAAATAAAGGATTCTCCAAATCATGATGAAACTTTGCACCCGAAGGTAAATAGAAGGATCAGATTCACATAAGCACACATTCTCAGATGAAATAAAGATAGCTCGTCAGTAGAAGATTCAAAATTAGGGAAACTATGGGCTCTGCAAATTTGACCATGATTGAACATGATTCAAGAGATAGTCATCCTGGTTACAAGAGCAAGAATTCAATACAAAGAACCCCTGACATTCCCACACAAGAGACCTCCACCTAAATTATTTTGATGAATGTTGTTGCAAGGAATTGCACCATCCCTAGAACCAGAATAAGAGCCCTAAATGTATTGGTGAGATATGCATGATCAAAGCAAGTTATTTTTAGTTCTCTCTGACAGTCTTGGTCACTTCGATGAACTGCATATCGGTGAGATAGAATACAGGTTATTCTCACGGCCTGACAACATTGAGAATTCCATCAGCAAGAAAATAAATATCGGTGGAAAGTCTTATCCATGCGACAAGTCACCTCGATGCTCCAAACATAGGAATATCGATGGATGCTCAAATGTGATAAATATTAACATTGCATAAAAGGAAAAGGAAAAATAAATTGAAGATTCATTTTAATCATAGTGATGGTCATGAAGTATTTTTGAAGTGAAATATTTTCATGAGAGAAGTTAAAAAATAATGAGATCATTCTGATGAGTGTGGCATCACAGAAAGAGAGATGAAATGCTATTATCATGTGAGATGAATATTTTGGAGATAATACCATTTTAAGAGATAACAAATTTCTCCAGGGATGAATACAATGAATATTTTACCCAAAGGATTATAAAGAGGATAACTATTTATCCACAAAATGTACAAGGGGTAAAACATTATAAAATATTTGCACAAGGAGTTGGAATATTTTCACCAACAGGATATGTAAATATTTTACCCAAAGGAATGATTTAAATCAGGTGAAATATTTCAATCAGGCAAGATAAGGATGAAATATTTTTCACTGAAGGAGCTATGATATTGGGTAATTTCTTATTTTTTGGTGGAAGTACAAAATTCTCCAGTAAGGGATAATTAACAAAATTGATTTTTCGTGAAGATGCACAAATGGAGATTAGTTAAAATATTTGATTTTCCAAAAGGCAATTAATTAAATATTTTATTTTACCAAAGATAATTCAATGAAGAGCTGCATCAAAATGAAGAGTTACCTCAGATGGATAATGTGAAGGGTTGTAACCCTAAAATAATGTATATATGCAAAGTGAAATTGTATCAAAAAGGATTGGAATTAGATTTAGGAGAAATCAATAGGTTAGATAGTTGGACAGGGTGAACTGTTGCCGAAATAAATATCATGTTTTACATTGTAAAATATTTTCAAATTATATAATGGAGAAGAATGCATAAATTTGGTAATCCAATTATGGTGTCAATTGTTTGTTGATTTTTTTTGAAAATATTATTTGGTTGTCTCCAAGGTTGTCACTTCTTGATTATTTAAATTGAAATATCAAGGATATTCTTCAATTTATCAAAGCACACTTGTTGCTCTTGTGTGGTTCAGTTAATTGGTTCCTACAAGAAAGGATTAAATCCTTCTAATTAATCACAGTAATTTGGAAAAGGACATTTGGATTATTAAGAAGAATCTGATAATTACACTCTTTCCTATTTATACAAGTTATAAACATAAAAGTGCCAAACAATTTGAATTGTATCCTAAAATAGGACACAAATATTATTTACCTCTTGACTCCATTAGCCCAATAGAAGTAGGCACTGGTCACACTATCCACATCTTAGAATTCTATAAAATATTTCTTCAAAAACATTCACATTTCAAGTTTAATATTAGGAGTAGGAGTAGTCTATAAGCTTTTATCTATTACATTTGTGCCATCGTAATAGATCCATCAAATCAATCAAGTCACATCATTTAAGTCTACTTCATTCTTATAGGTATACCCACCTAGGTCTAGTAGCACCTAAAGAGAAGAAGGTATAAACCATTTGGCCTTGTCTATTACCATAAAATGTACCAAGAGTTTGGCAACCTCTTGAGGTATTTTTCCTACATTTTTGAGAGCTAACAAACCCTAGGGGAGTTGGGTCTTTTCCTTGAAGGAATAGTGGATTGGAAAGGTCCACTTAAAGAGTATTTGAGAGAGTTGTGCTAAGTTGGTGGTTTGATCATCTAGTTAATCATCTAAAGAATCTTCCCCTGCTCACTCTCAATCACTTATTCCTACATAGTTCACTATCCTTGGTCTATCAATCACTTAATGCATTATTTTCATGTCACAAAACAAGAATCTTCTATCATGAACAAGGTTGTTGTATGAAGGCCTGCAGAATACTCTGGGATCTACTCATTTCCTATCAAATTTCACCATAATAACCCTTGTTATTTTTGTGATGGACATAAGATAATGCATTATTCTTCAATTGTGACAAAACCTTTATGGAGTTACCCTCTCAAATGACACATGAATGCATAAATTTGAGAGGAAGACATTAAGTTGAATGAATGTAAGCAAAGAGATTTTTGCATACTTGCAAATGGTACAAAATTTCATGGTTAAGTGGAAGCCTTCCCATCAACAACAAGATCCAAATATCCATGTATCTATCTCAATTGAGTCTCTAAACCCTTCAGAGCTTTCAATTTTTCCACTAACTTGTTATGCACAAAAAGTCAAATTTTAGAGTTATGTCACCACTAAAAAAAAAAGAAACAGAGCTTTGAAACCAAATCCACACACAACACAATGTGGTATTCATACAAATCCATACAAAAAAACTAAACTCAAAACATCGGAAAAACAACTTGAAATTATGATGTAGAGCATGGATTCAATTTACTCAACTGGAGGCACATTTCACAATAATGGGTTCTTCATGTAAAACATTTTTACAAGGTTCAAATAGTAAAGAGATTGATGAAATATAGAGGAATTAAAAAGATACTTGCATGTAGTTGGATTGATCTTTTTTTTTTTTAGAATAGTTTAATAGTCTCTACTTAACATGGCCAACCACATGACGGTGGAAGTTCATTTGGCCCCTCCCCCCCTCACATCACTCTCAATTCCCCATACCTGATCATATAACATTAATCATTCATTAATAAATTAATAACATATAACATTCATTCATCCATCCATTAATAACATATAACATTCATTCATTCAATTGTTACGTATTATAAAAAATATGGTTGTCATAATATGATTACAATCACTTTTTTTTTTTGTTTCTTTAATTTTTAAAGCTGAAAAAAGCTGAAGTGGAGTATCATTTTCTAAATCATCTATCCCCCCTTTAGTTGTTCTTCCCTCTGCTCATGATCTTAATGTACACCTAGTCATTTACTGATCATGACATGGAAGGCCACTTCAAGGGGGTTCTTTTGTAATAACAAAGTGATGAAACGGCGAGACTTAGAAAATAACCAAAAACAAGAGAATAATTTTATTATTTAGAAAATGGAGCTTCTTACATCGAGAGAATCTCAAATCCCCAAGTTCTTCAACACATGCAAGTTACAGAAAGCTATAGAATAACCCTTTCACAATATGCGAGCTTGTCCCCAAAAAGTTACACAAAAAATTAGAAACCCACCCATAAATAGAGCTCCTCTTTAGTTTGGAGCCAAAACAATCATTCAAATTTGAGTTTAGGTGGTTTGGTGCTGAAAATTTACAACATGAAGTTCAAATTTCAAAGAGCATTTGCAATTGTATCTTCTAGAAAGTGCGCCAACTTCTCGAGGCCATAACTTTTGATCTGGGACTCCGATTCGCGAACCATTTGAACCGTTGGAAAGGTCACGAAGTCAAAAATGCGCTCAAAATTAGTGATGCTGATTTTGGCAAGTTTTGGGGCTGATCTGGGAAATCTAAGTGCCTCAAATCTAACTCAGAAGATTTTTAGGTGCAAATCTGGGAAACTAAAACTGCAATATCTTTCCACCCAAGAATAGAAAATAAAAACTATAAATTGGGAATTTCATTATGACAAAAAGGGTATCTAAAAATGTAAAAACATCTAAAAACTAAGAAACTTGAAATTTAACTATTTTTGGGTGATGCAAGATTGCCCTTACACCACTGGAATGCTCTTGCATCAGACACCCAGGGTAATTTGAGAAGTGACCTCATCACGTCTCAGATGGTGGAGGAAAAACCCAAACGGTCAACCTCTACCTTAGGCAACTAGGATGAATCTTCAATAGGCCTTCCTTTCCATTTCACCAAATATTCTTCATACCATTTGTTCCTAGTACTCCTTCACACATGACTATCCAAGATTTCTTCAATCTCCTCCTTTTCTGAAGTAGGTGCTAGAATCCCACACTATTCCATCGGTGGTACTTCCTCTGTGCCACCTTCATGATACTCTATCAAATCTGAAATGTTGAACATAGGGGAAATGTTGAATCCATCTGGCAACTCTACCTCATATGCATTCCCTCAATCATGCCTCTTCAAAATTTTACAGGGACTGAACTTCTTCATCTTCAATTTGTTATATGTTCCCACTAGAAACCTTTCTTTCCTCAAGTGGACCATCACTTCATCACCAATCTGAAACTCCTTATACCTCCTCTTCTGATCTGCCTTAGCCTTATACGACATATTCATCTTGTTAATATGTTCTCTTTACCTTCTCATGTATATCCTTGATGTGTTCTACAAAATCTTCGGCTTCAACACTTATTTTCTTCTCTTGGTCCATCTTCCTCACCTCAAAGCCAGCCCCTGGGCTACTCATACACACACCGGAATGGTGATCTTACTAGTATCTTCTCAAGCGACACGCAATGTTGCAAGAAAAATTCCTCACTGCAAGATCACCAAGTCCCATCCCTTGGGGCTTATCTCCTACCAAACATCTGGTAGGTTACCCGCACTCGGCATCAACTGCCTGCCCATCTATTTGTGGATTGTGTTTAGAATTGAACTTCAACTCTGCTCTTAGCTTCCACAAGGTCCTCCAAAGTACCCCTACAAATTTGGTGTCACGATCTAAAACAATACTTCAAGTGCACTACAGCCTCACCACCTCTTTGAAGAACAAGTCAATAATTTGACTCCGCATCATGGGTTCTTAACATGGAATGAAATGTGCCATCTTCAAAACCTATCAACCACCACAAAGATTGAATCATTTCCCTATCAGGTCCTTGGTAAACTACACCAAATTCCATACTTATATTCCAATGGCCTTCCCAGATAGGTATAATGATATAAGCCTATATTCTAGCTCACTCCCTTTAGCCATCTTATTACAAATTCTATAGCTTTGTGCAAACTTCTTTCTACATCATGTGAGACAACCAAGGCTGGCTAATAATGTTTCACTGATAATGGCAATGGTCTTATCCCAACTGCAAAATGTCCCCGCCATTCTCCACTATGCTTCTCCTTTATCAGGTTCTCCCTCATGGAACTCCTCGGGATACACAATTGACTTCCCTTAAATAACATGCCATCCTGGATTATGAAATCCAGCCACCTTGTCATGTCCACTGTAACAAGTTCCTTGCAAGCTTTCCCAAGCTTCTGCGAAATCAGGATCTTCTGCATACATTGTCTTAAGTTCATTGAACCAGACCACTTTAATCTGCATCTTTGTCATCAATGTATGCTTCCTACTTAAGGCATCTACAACCCTATTTGACTTCTCACTCCTATGTTTCAAAACAAAGGTATAACTCTGCAAAAACTCTACCCATTTCATATGCCTCTGATTTAATTTTCCCTAACTATTTAGGTACTGCAAGGCCTGATGATCAGTATATAGAACAAATTCCTTTGACAACAAATAATGTCTCCATTTCTTTAATGCTTGAACTATTGTATAAAATTCTTGATCATATACAAAATACTTTCTCTTGGCATCATTTAACTTTTCACTAAAATAGGCAATGGGCTTACCTTCTTGGCTCAACACTGCTCCAGTGGCATAACCACTGGCATCACAATCCACCTGAAACACCTTTTTGAAATTTGGGAGGGCTAGAATAGGTTGCTCTATTACCTTCTACTTCAAAATTTCAAAACATTTTTCCGTTCCACTACACTTGAATTCTTTTCCATCCCCTCTCATTATTTCAGTCAGGGGTCCACAAATACTACTGAAGTTTCTAATGAACTTTCTATAAAAACTAGCCAAACCATGGAAAGATCTCACCTTGGTAGTAGTTCTTGGGGTAGGCCATTCCAGAATAGCCTTCACCTTCTCTGGGGCCATCTTGAGACCTTCTACTAAGACAACAAACCCCAAGTACACTAACTCCCTCTTCACAAAACTGCACTTCTTCAGATTAATCAACAATTTCTCTTCTCTTAACTTCTCAAAGGTTCTCCGAATATGCATAAGATGCTCATCCAACGTCTTACTGAAAATCAAAATATCATCTAAATACACAATAACAAAACTTTCCAAAAATTATTTTAGTACCTCGCTCATGAGCCGCATGAATGTGCTCGGTGCATTAGTTAGCCCAAAAGGCATGACT